>JASSUY010025402.1:0-15867 GCA_032466535.1 Forpus xanthops
ACAAAACAGTCTACAAGAAATAATTAAAGGTGCCCATCACAAAATGTGATGTCCTTAAGTCACTGCCATAGGTTGAAAACAGAGCCGCAAACACACCTTCTCTATTAGGTGGAAATAAGACGTAACTGGTTTGGAGAACCTATAATGAGTGTTATACTGATGAAATGCAAAAATACTCTAGAAATTAATTATTATTATATTGCCCCATGTCCAGATTTTGTAGCTATATGAGTCTGGGCTGTTTGTGAGCTTAGATGCACAATCCAAATGTTTTTGTTTTTTTTTTCCATCAGAATGGCAACCTATCCAGTTCTTAAGTTGTTAGGTATGAAAATAATTAGCACATTATAGCACACATGAAACTCTTTAATGAACATTACTTAAATGTTCAACATAAAAGGGTTTTGTCTTGCCTTGATGTACAGGCTAAACTCCCATTAGCACTAATAGAACTTACATGTATTCAATGAAAAGAAAATGAAACCACAGTTTGTTAGGGGAATCTTGAAAGGTATAAAGTTCTTTTATTATAAATAAGATTTACATAAATAGATGTTATAAACATTTAAAAAAAAAGAAAAAATCTGACATTCCTAGTTTACATTGTGAAAAAAAAATTAAATTAATTACTTAGTAGTAGCTTGTTTCTAATATTTTAGTTTTCATGTATTCATATATTTTATAGTATCCACAGATCTTATCTAGATCAAGTCTTTGCTATATTTGGTGCTTTACAAGCATGTAATGAAAATACCACCCCAAAGATATTACAGTATTAATTTTACCTATAGTCCAAGTAATCCCTAAGGATATGTAGTGTATTTAGTTTCTATGTAAGTATTTACTATCAATTCTTTATAAGCTTCAGTGAAACATTAAATAAACTACTTTTCCTTACTGGGTCTGATTACATGAGTTAACCATATCATTTGTCCCTCTTTATTAATTAGTATTACTAATGTGCCCTTCAATAATCATGTATAGAGGAAATAGCATCTATCACTTAGATCAGGAGTGTATGTTGCATATTAAAAGACCATATTGACAGAATAAATCTGGTTATTGTAATTGTTAGTTAAATAAGCATTTAGTTTCTTGCAGTTTTTCAATTATATCCTTCCAGAAAAAAAATGAATTCTTTCTCATTTAGCTAATTACTAATAGCTACTAGCAGGACTAATTCACAAATAATTTCAAGAGTAAAGAGAATCTGTAGTGTTTTCATGATGTAGGAAAACAAAATTCTGGTCCTAAAGAATTCTAATTGGACTTTCTATAATCTGAAATTATTTTTTTTCCATGATTCTGTAAATTCTGGAAAGATGGAATATTTCTGAACATTAAAAATAATTTTCAGTAAGTGATGACTAAAACGTCACCTTATATAGTAAGGAATACCTTTTAATATCTTGTAGGACATAAATTCTTTAATTTTTCAAATGCAAATGTTTTAATGCTGCTGTGCTTAATGTTTGTGCGTGCTCCTAAGGAGCACCTACAGGGACAGGACAGGGGCAGCCTGTGCTCCTGAGCTAGGTCATGTGTCACAGAAGCAGTTTTAGTGATTTTTCCTTAGCAGGTGTGCCATTATTGAAAGGTTGTGACTCAGCTGCCTGACAGCTGAACTAGATCCAAATAAAGAGGAAGCCTTCAGAGGCCATATCTTCTATTTTTAAATTAATACCAGGTCAATAATTGCTAAATTCTTCCTGTTTATATCTTAAGGTATTCTAGAGAACATGACATCTCTGGATGGTCCATGCATGGCTTCACATCTGATGAGCTACCACATCTGATATGCCTAAGAGAACCTCAGTTAAATTACCCTTTCTGCACTGCAGCCACTTGTTGCTTTTTTGCAGGAATCTGTTGGGCAGTAGTAGCTACAGCTGCTTTGTGCCTCCTGTGTTTTGCTGGCAAGAAGGTTTGTACTAGGGTAATACTGGTGGCACATACTCGTTATTGCTCTTGCTATGCTTTACACCCTTCCCTGTTTCTACCTGGTCCTTACAGCACGAGGTTGTAAAAGTAGCAACAGGGAGTAATTTTAGCAATTCTTCACTGCACAAGTCCGGTTAAACCAGTAATTCAATAAACCTTAACATCTCTGGGGTTTTATGGATGTCATGATTTAAATGCAGCTGATAACTCAGTACTACACAGCCACTCGCTCACCCCTCCTCACTGCCTAAAACAAAGGGAGAGAACATAAAACTAAAAGGGGAAAGGAAAAAAGAAGAAAACCAAGCAATAAACATAAGTGATGCACAACACAGTTGATCACAACCCGTCAACCGATAAGCAGCCCAATCACAGCAGCAATAGGTTCCATCCGGGTAACTTCTCCCAGTTTATATACTGGGAATGACGTGCTGTGGTATGGAATAACCCTTTGGCTAGTCTGGGTTAGGTGTCCTGTCTCTGCTCCCTCCCGTCTTATTGTTCCCCTTCTCACTGACAGGGCATGAGACTGAAAAGTCCTTGATAAGGGTAAGCATTACTTAGCAACAACTAAAACATCAGTGTGCTATCAGCATCTTTCTCAAACTATAGCCAAAACATAGCACTGCTATCAGCTACTAGGAAGAAAATTATCTCTATCCGAGCTGAAACTAGGACAATGGATTATAGAGCTGGGACAGAACACCAAAGTAATCCCCACTAACAACAAAAAATGTTTCTTTAAAGCAAGCCACCAGACGAGTGACTAACAGCAGTGTGTTTCGCAAGATCATTGAAGCCAGAAATAGCTGGGGTCCATTTCTGAGGAACTATTTCCTGTGTAAAAGACAACCTTGTTTTTCATAAGCTTTCAAGATTAGACCTGGGAAAAAAAAAAAAAAAAAAAAAGGAAAAAAGAAATGTCAGTGTCAGTAAGATATCTAAAAAGAGTTCTCTTTAAAAATGCTCATATTGCAGAGCTTCTGAAATATTTGTTTTCATGCCCTTCCTATTGCTGGTTGCTCACCAGACTCAAGATAATCTAATTTGCCTAGTATTTGCTGGAAACAGAAAGCAACATATATGAAGCAAGGAGTTCCGGAAACACTGTTAATTTACAACCAGCTTAGATATTTTTTGTGTCTTGTTTATGCTATTATTTCAGATGCCATTAGTTTAACTGCAAATTTCATATTGATGCTGCTGTAATTAATGTTTTCCTCACCAGATACATGCATTCCAGTGTTGTAAGTATTGGCCATTTTTGGTTTTGGGTTTGGTTTGGAGGTTTTATTTTATTACATTGGATGATTCAAATGTCTATTTCACATCTTTCTGGATTTTTTTCTCACACTGTGGACATATTTGTGTTTAAATAGATATGTAGATGGTAAAGTGCAAGTTAAACTGATGAAAGTTTTTTCATTTTTATTTTTTTTTTTTAAGAAATTGGGCCTAAATAATTGGGATATAAAAATTTCCTTTCAGTACTGTATGGTTAATGAGTTTATATAGTTGTCAGCTTTCAGTATGAAATGAAAGCTCAGTAGCTGACTTGCTTACAAGAACTTGGTTTTTAAAGACAAAAACTTCAAAGACTGAATTGGAGGATGAACAAAAAGGATTTCAAAGCTTTTTTTTTTTTATTTTTTTTTTCAGCAAATAGATTCATGACCAAAGGTACTGTGGAGATCAGTTACACTTCTACAAAAAGCAATACTTTCATAATAATTTTAAGCAAAACAAGCTAAAATTAAATCAAACAAACAAAAATTCCTTCCCAAAACACAGAAGAAAAGGCTAAAAATGTGAAAGGAAAAGAAATGTTGTGAGGGCCAGTAAAAACAGAGTGTTATCTAATCGAGTTTCTAGGCTAGCTGCTGGAACAGGCAGTGTGATTTTTACCCTCTTCACTAAGCAGCAATTGCAGAGTTAATAAATTCCTGATGTTAACAAGTGGGTGGCATTTACTTTTGTAATAATGGATCTGTCTCTTAAATGAAGGCATCACAGATCATGACTGTGTACCTTACCTATTGAGGCAGGAGCAGTAAAGGCTTTAAATGGGTTTAAGCAGAATGTTAACTAAAAACATCTTGCTGTGTCCCAAGAATGTCGTTTGTTCTAATTATGGAATAGCAAATAAGAAGTAAAAATGATGCTGTGCTGGGGTGGTGATGGTGACTCAATGTTCAGTATTCACTGTAGAGCAGGCTGTCAGAAAGCATTTCTTTTTAATCATACTTGGTGCTGCTTTTCTGACTCACTGCATCTTGTAAATGAAGAAAGAAACATAAGCTATATTCATACGTGCCATATTATTTAATTCCAACAACGTCTGGAGTATTTGCTCAGTTACTGAGCCCTTTGAAGTGTTAGGTCCTTGCTTGGTAGTGATAGTAGTAATGCATAACAAGTTACTGGTAGTTTAGATATTCCTGTGGGATCAAGTGCCATGCTTCAGCAATAACAACAATATCAAAGGTAGTGATTTATTATCGTAACAGGAATTAAATCCCATCTACAACTCCTTTACATGGGTTTTAAACAAACAGAAGCACATCCACAGCATTCAAAAGAGTGGAAGACTTACCATAAAAATAACGTTAATCTTGTTCCATTGTGAAATCTCAGCTGTGAACAGGGAAACATGTAACTAGTCAACCAGTGAGCAAACATTAAAAGATATTCATTTTAAGGAATGCTGTTTGCTTCCGCACAAACTTAAGTTTTTTTCCTCAAGACACTGGAGTGGTATCTCATTTCCTTTTTACATCAGAAAGAGCTATAATTCTGTATAGTCATTTGTTATGATACAATGTAAAGTATTCACATATAATTCAGGCTTTATATATTACAAGTTTTATTTGTGGTTAGTTCAGCATTTGCTCACACCTGGGAGATGTTGAGCAACACTTATCACCCACATGGAGCAGAGAGATAATTCTGAGCTTCAGAGGAGGAAATGGGCCTCTTGAAATCAATCTCCCAATTTCTTTGCAGTGTTAGAGTAACAGGGAACCTTTTCTCTCTATTTACATAGATGTTTAAAAATACCCACCTTGTTAATTAATGGTATATTATGGAGAAGAGACAGTCCATGTCTGGGTTGCAATTGATATGTATTTCTTTAAATTTTTCCCCTTGGGACTCTCTTTTTAAGATTTTTATTTTTTTTTTCTCCCATACAAACTCTCTCTTTCATTTTACTTTATTATTTTTGTCTATATCTTAGAGTATTGTCCATAATAACCAATATGCTGGAAGATCTCTTTGGAAGAAGGCTTAGGAACAAATCTGTAAGCAATTTATTTCATTTTGTAAATTGAGTGTACAGATGGAAACTGCAGAACAGATGGAAGAAATGCTATTACAGATTTGTTAACTGTACAACCAAAGACATAGCTAGTTAGTGCCTAGCAAGATTTTTGATATGTTTTTTTGTCATTTGAGAGATCTCTTGCTAAGAGATAATGAACTGGTTTTGGAAGTGAGAGAAGAACTAGCTTTTTTAAGATTCTTCATAATCACTTTTAAATTATTTTTTCTTTGTTGCTTGTTGTCCATTACATCCTAGTGAAGTTCAGTGTAGTGTTTGGTAACAGATAGCAACATGCCACAGTTGTGGAGTAATTTAGCAGAACCTGTTTACTACAACTAAGAATGCAGCTCTGAGGAACTCTGTTCTGTTTTCTTTACTATTCCCCTGGCTTGTGAACTGGGCTCTAAATGGAACGTTTCAGAGGCTAACCTTCTGAGCTCCCCTTTCTGCACTATGGATGCTTGGGATTGGGTTGTTTGTTTATTTTAGCTTTGTTTTCAGGAATTTAAGATAAATTGATTTATATCTGGGTAATGCATATATGCATATGCATATATCCATAGCCATTTACATTAGAAAAGTAAGAATAACTGGGGAGCTGTATTTTAGCCTGAGACAAAGGCAGTACACTGAGCAGAACCTGAAAGGTAAATATAGATTAATCTTAAATTTATTTGAATCTCATTAAGACTGATCCACATTTTTAAAAGTGCTGTTGAACTTCAGAATATGCCCAATTCTCCACCAGTAGCTTCCATATACAGTGTAATTAGTGTACAGGTAATGCATAGTTTTAGTTTTTAGCTTCCAAGTTCTCTAGAGTTGCTTTAGGTCAAAGAATTCAATCTGTATGATTTTGGGTTTATTAATTATTATCAGTAATCATCATGTTCCTGTTTAGTCGTGGAGCTACATTGTCTTTTGATCTCAGTCAACTCTTAGCAGTCTATTCTCTTTAATGAAAAAGCACAGCTGTAATTAACAGGTATTTGGGAAAAAAATATACAGATCACACATGCAGAAACACACACACAAAGAACTTGCTCTCAGCAACATTAGATCTACAGATATAAAGGCAATAATATGTAGCAACACTCAGTAATTTCAGGCTGAGCCAATAAAATATGATAAGAAGTTGATCCCAGTTCCTAAAAAAACCCAGGGGAAGGTTAACAATTATTTTGATGGTGGTGAATCAGTGCAGAGAAAATATTTTATGTATGTGATCAGTTAACCTTGGGTATTCCGATTTCCAAAGAGAGACTTGATAATCATATAATAATTTAGTGATTTGACATAATATATAGTATGTTATCACCTTAGCAATCATAACATTTTGCAATGATATGCATTATTTTGCATAAAGTTACAGTATATTTTTTAATTTGATGTTGCAATGATGATGTGGTTATTATGAATTTCTGAATGCATAATAGCACCTATAATAGCATAAATAAGCTTTATTTGTTCTTTCTGACAGTATTTCAGGTTCAGTGTTTGTCTGCTATATTTATGATTATTCTACTGAAAAGAACCATAAACTAGGCAGCAAACAACTTCTAATGGTGCACCACTGTCTCATGATAGACTGGAGGCTACTAATGCCTGATACTAAGATGTCTGAAGATCTAGGTTGAGTTACACTAACCAATAATTTAAGAAACATGTTGCTGATCAAGGGCATTTGTGGATTTACAACCTGCCAGTCTTGATTTTTTTCAAAATAAGTTGTAACTACAGTATGGCTAAAGTGAATATGTGTTTGTGGATGAAAACTCTTCTGCCGAGACAACCATAAAAAATTTGAGCTTCATTTCCAAAGCTGATTTCTATGTGTATTTTCAAGACCATAAGACTGTGAAAGTGTTCCACTGACTGATAAATCCACTCTGTGTACTGAAGTGCAGAGGGGTGGGGTGTCTGACCTCTGCTCGAGGCTCTTAACCATAGTCTGAAGTTTTACTGCATAACCTGAAATCTTTTCCTATTTGGAATGGAATTTCTTTATGAAGAAATGAAGTAGGTGTGGCAGATTGAGAAGGAATTCACATCAGAAGTAGCTGTTCTTTCCAATTTCCTTCAAGAATTATTTTTACAGTATGAATAACTATAAATCAAAAATAGGCTCAAAAATTATCCTGGATTTTATGCTATTGAAAAGTGAAGTTTTGTTTTGGTTCTGGCACTATTTGAGATAGAGGTTAAAGTTGCATTCATGAGTTATTAGCTCTGTGTTCTGAGGAAATACATTTGACTCTCAGTTTTTAACAGTATCAGAAGTCCAAACCAAACAAATCTGTATTGAAACATCTCTGCTGTTGCCTTCTTCCTGTGCAGCCCCTGCCCTCCACTCAATCCTTTGCACTCCTGATCTCCCACATCTCTTTTCCAGGCCTCTCTTTCCCTTCGTCTTCCTGGTGTAAGACACAATATGGACAATGCACAAGGCCAGGCTGAGCCTGTCTGGTGCTATACAAAATCATGTTGATTCCTCTACAGCTGACAACCCACACAGGGTTCTGCGTACACCATCTAGGTAGAGAAAAAGCCTTGCATCCACGGAGATCAGATTCAGAAGCTTCTACTGTTTTTTGCTGAACGCTGTTGCCAGTTATTTATAGTGGTTTTATAGGAGGAGATGTCTTCAGACAGTAGAAGGGACTAGAGCAGAAAACTAGCACTGCTGGAATCAAATGTTTTGCAGAACTTTCAAGAAAAATGTATTGCTTTAAACAAATGTTGTTATCTTGTTTATTAGATTTTTTTAAAGGGAAAAATATCTTCAGCTCAACTTTGCTTGTAGTGCAGCGTTGATTATAGTTTTTGGAATGCAGCCATCATTTCAAAAAATACATCACCTATTTCAAAGAAAAACAAGTAAAAAACCACTATTTACCTTTTTTTTTTTTTTTTTAGCAGATTTGCCCTTTCTTCATTGTTCAGTTCATTCCAGTACCATAGTGTGCTGAAAATTAGTAGTGTTATTCTGTGTATCATGTGAAATCTGTTCACTTTTGTTAATTTTGGTACTTCTCATCTGTGTTATGTATTAATTCCCTTCCTGGGTAACTGAGACTTATTATTGTAGAAAAAAAAATATACTTCATCTTTACACTCCTAAACTTTTTAATATATTAAATTATACTAACTTTCAGATAGCTTACACAAATTGAAATCAGTAGTCAAATCCAGGTGAACAATAAGTAACAGCAATTGGTACTGTTATTCATTACAGTATTGGCAAATTATCCTTTTACATTCCATAGATCATAATCACTAGTGTTACACACAGGTAAACTGACTCTCATATGAAGTTTACAAGGCTAAATAAAGTTTTTATCTTTACACTGTAGGGACTCAAAGGGTTAAAATTAGTGGAATATTTCCTAATATTCATTAGGACTGACTGTCTTGACGTAGAATCATAGAATCACAGAATGGTTAGGGTTGGAAAGGACCTTAAGATCATCTAGTTCCAACCCCCCCGCCATGGGCAAGGACATCTCCTAGTAAACCGACTCACTTGAATGTTACCTGTCACCACATATTTTATGCACTCAAGTAAAGTGATATTATTTTTTTCTGTTTCTTCCTATTCTTCACTACTGTCTGCTATTAATATTTTCTCTTGGTTTTCAATATCCAGACCTAGTCTGTGCTGATGGTAGTGGAAAAACTAGGCAGGAGGCACACTACTGCTCATAGTAACTCATTAATTATAATGGATGATAGGTTTCCTAAGTAAGCTGAAGTTACAGAGAAATTCTTCAGTGATTTATATGCCTTTTGAAAGACAACCACATTGGACTAGGAAGTGACAAGCAATAAAATGCTAAGTGTGGTATACAGAAACATAAGACATGGATATCTAAATGATGCACAGATCTATTTTGCTTATGCTATTTGAGTTTTTGAGGACAAAAATGATTTAAAAAAAAATTGGCTTTCTAGAGATATGTTTCTCTATGAGGTGCTATAGGTTCTTAAACCAGAACTTTTTGATTGAGCTACATGTGTCTTGTAGATAAAGTAGATAAGATGAACTTGCTGAAATTCAAGTTCAGATTACTGTTGATTCTTCTACATTGAAAAATTCTCAGACTACTCAATCGAAACTTTGCAGTGCTGTGCATTCTCTATGGCTATAGAAAGGGAATACGCATCCACAGCATCTAAAACCCCACTGATGCAGTATATTCCATCATTATTCTGTTCAGGTGCTCCAACTTCAGCTGCAGTTACCCTTACAGAAATCCTAATTGCAATAGCAATACTAACAAAAGCTACAGACAGGCTAACGTCTTCTCCTCACTTGAGGATTTCCTTATGCGACTCTGCCTGAAGAGCTGCAAACTCTGTCCTCCATGTTCAATTTATTTTTTCCCAAAAAAAGGAAATCTGTTCTTATTTTTACTGGAACAGGAAGTGGCCCAGGCGCCTTAAGGAATCCTGCATAATTCATTTTTCTTGATATCCAGTATCTATTAGATATACTTGATCTTCTCATGCTTAGTTTTTGAAATAACAACTCTGTGTGCTGTTTCAAAACATCAAGAAAGCAGTTTCTGTTGTATGTAATATAAATAATTTTCTTTTTAAAATTGATATTCCTCAAATGGTTGTTGTTATGGCAATGTCCATGCCCCTCATAATAAAAACTTGCTGATAAGAACTTATTCCCTCAGAGAAGGAGAAAATGAGAGCAGCTCTGTGAATTTTCCTGTAGTCCTGGATTTCAGGGTTTTGTTTAGTGAAAGTGTTCAGATATTGTGATAACAGGCTAAACCCCTAAGAGATACCAAATCATATCAAATTGGTGTTAGAGTACTGTACACATAGTTTTCAATATGTTTTTCATGTATTAGTTTTTTTTTCCCTTGTGCATAGCTTCATTGTAGAAGAATATTTCCAGTATAAGCTATGATATTGACACATGTTGCTTAGCTGTGACACTTGAACATGCTTCACCCAGAGGCTGGAAGCACTGAAGGGGAAAAGGCAAAGCAGAATATGTGAGCATGCTTGTGGCTTCAGCCAAATGACCAGGATTAAGAAAAGGGAGGTTAAGGGAGGAGAAGGAAATCAAAATAACAGATCTTTACAAATAGGTGTGTGTAGAAATCCCAGTGTACCAACTCGGCTCTGCAGCTAACTCAACACAGGGGTAGCAACATGCTGCTGGTGAGTAAAGCTTGAGAACTTTGATACTGCATGTGCTGCAGCATGTCTGTTGATACCCTCCCTAGTATCTAGACTCCAGATTTTGATAGCTTTACTTCTAAGTAAGTTGGGGACAGAGCAGTGGCTTATATCACATCTTACCTCTATTGCATGTGATGGCTTGTGCCAATTTGCACCTGCTAAATATCAGGCTGAAGAAATGCCTCTTTATTTCCTAGGAAAGCATACACAAATGATTTTCCTAACATTTTATAAGGATGATTTTTCACATTGTAGAAGTTGCAATTTCTTTTTAGTACCCAAACTCTCCCCCTCTCTGTTTTTACAGAGAAGAAAAACATTTAAATGCAATCTTTGTAAACATTAGTGGTATAAATTACATGCGTATATTGACTGATTCTATCACCTGATTTTCAATCAAATCTCTTAAACAGAATCCCAGGGGATGCATTTCTCATTTAATCTCTTAGCAATCAAGGCAAAATATGTATTTTTCAGGCTTTCATAGACAAATACATAGAGTTAATTAAAATTTGCATGTTAGTAACTGAGTGTTGCTTCTGACTTTAATGACTTAATAATTTTATACTATTATTTTAATTGTGTTTGGAGACTTCTATCAGGATTATATTGAAGTTGATGGGACTTTGCCTTGCTGATATTGTTTTCTGGTACTTTGGCAACTGAGCTATTCCTCTTTATGGTAATAACATTTGACCTGGGAATTACTGAGAGGAAATGAATATAAAATTTACTAGTCTGTCTGCAACAGTTCTCTTAAGGGTTTTGGTCTTGTTGATCATTCTCCACTGATTTCAGTTGTTCTGCTTGCTTATTCCAAATTTTCATCAGAAAGTAGTTTAATCCTTTATAACAATGAAGCCTCATTAATCTTGCTTTCAAATCAATATGGAGAAATATATTGCACAAATGGAAGTAGACAGAAATGTAAATGTACCTTATTTCCACAGAATTGTATGCTCTGTCAATGAAACCTCATAACTGTATTGCATTTAATGGCCTGGATCACACTTTGGATTTTTTCTCTTTGTATGCATCCTTGACAACCTGATTGAATAATGGTGAGATATGATTAACCACTGTTTATATCCTGTGCTCATAAATAGGCTTGCTAGTCTGTAAAACATTAGCAGAATTTTTTATGTAACTTTTGTTAAATCAAACATTCAGTTTTAGCTTGAAAAACAACTAAAATTATATTCTGTTGTTCAGTCAAATGAAAGTTGGGGAAAGAATATATGAAGTAGTAAAGTATTAGATATACTTCCTCTTAAGTTCTCTTCCAAAATTGAATGTACATAGATGTATATGTGTTTTTCCTGAATAAAAACATCCAAAGGATAGCTTAAACATATGAATTTTGATTGTCTTTGTAGTGATGCTGGCAGGAGGTCTACTGGTGGAGCAGTGGACTGCTCAGTTCGACACAGCAGAATTCATTTCCACAGCTATTTGCAGCTAGCATAGAGAAATAAATTATTTTAGCCAGAGGTAATGGAAGACTGAAAGCTGATGGCTATCTCTGCTCTTCAGCACAAGTACTGAAGTTGTGTATTACCATGCTGATAGCTGAAAAAGTTCTCTCGCTCAAGCAAAACAATAGGATCTTTGAATTAACTTCAAAAGAGATTGGTCTACTGGCCTGTGGCTTTGGAAACTTTTCCTGCTTTTTCTACCTTTTCTGTTATTTTTAGAAATTCTTAAAAGAAAAGTTTATATCTGCAACAGAAATAGTATAAATTTTAAATAACTCTTATAGCACAGTTCTCCATAACTGCAGACTAGAATTTGAATGCTAATATCTTTGAATATAATGAACTTCTGTCTGTTATTTTGCTTTCAGATTGATGCTTAGTTCTAGGTATCCAGTAGGGCAGAAAAATATCATATCAGCATTCATTAGATACATGAAACTCACTGGAAAATTTCCTGTTGCCTATGAAAGTTACTTTCTAAACTAGAAAAGGATGCATGAAAGAAAAAAAAGGAAAACAGAATTGAAGTTGGATAAAGAGCTTTTCAAGTAGGGGTTATTAGTTATCAAAAGCTATTCTTACATGATGGCACACTGATATTCTGAATCTAATACCATATGTGGGTGATCTCATCATCACTTAATAATTTAACATAAGTCACATCTCTTATTTTAAAAACAGGTACTACTGATGGGACACAAGTTTGTTGTGGGTAGTGGTAGAGGCTTTTCATCAAATATTTCACCAAAAAAAAAGAAATAATTTTTTTCAAGACTATATATTCAAATGTTTGAATATATAGTTTCTTCACGTAAATATAAATGTTTCTTCATGAAGTTTATGAGAAGGGCTAGACTTCAGAGGAAAAAAACGCCATCTCAAGAAAGGGGGTAAACAAAGAGTCTGTCCAATGCTTTTTGACTCTTTGTACCTTATAACAGTGTGATATCTGATTTATTTCAGAGAATTTCATAAGTATAGGCAAGCTGCCACCTCTCCACTCATTCCTCAGTTGTGCTTTGTTATAATTTGACTTCAGGGTGATGTAGATTTGGTTGGTCAAAGTCAGAAAGGTCTCAGTGGCAGGAGCTCTATGGTTTACTTTTCCTTGCTTTCCTCATAACATCACCAAGGCACAAATAGATTGAATAGTTGCAGCTACCTAAAACTAATAATTGTTTAGAATCAAGAACAACTGAACTGAAAACCAGATGCCAGAACTGGGTCAGCTTTTGAATTAATTTTTAGACTTTGACCCATGACCCATACTTTCTTAAAGGTCAAAACCATGAACTTTGTGTGTAAGGATTACTTCCCAGTGGTAGGGGAAAACGTTGTTTCAAAGCTGTACCATCTTGTAGACATCCGGAGAATAACATCTGCATTTTCTGTACCAAATCTCAGTTCTTTCCCTTGACAACTAATCCACTGAAATAACACCCTGACCTCCACCCCCACATCTATCTTTGAAGAGTGCAAGTCTGACAGATTTGAAAAAATCATGTTATTATTTTGCAGTATACTTCTTCAGTAATAGTTAAATAAGATTCCCTGTATTGATCTGGACATGAAATCAAACACTGAGATGGCTTTGCTAATTTAGTGTATGAATTTAGTGTATGAATTCTATTAACAGTGTCATAAAGAAGCAGAACTTTAGTTCACCTCCATTTCTAGGTCAACAGGTAAAGAGAATGATTCAGAAGACTTAAAAGTTATCTAATTTTTGCCCTGGTCATACTCAAGACAGGGTAGAGGACTTCTAAACTTGCCATGAACTTTAGGCAGTTAGCTGCATTTGAACTTCTGAAATCACAGAATAGCAGAATGGTTTGGGTTGGAAGAACCTTAAAACTCATTTAGTTACAACCCCCTGTCATGGGTAGGGACACTTTCCACTAGACCAGGTTGATCAAATACCAATATTTGTAAGGGATTTCAGAGTTCTGAATTTTTTAGACCTCTGAATCTTACAAGTGAAGTCCAAACGTCTTCATTTCCTTACAGCTGAAGTGACTTTCTAAACTATATGTTTATTTCTTAAATAAAAAGAAATATCACAAATCTGACTAATGTGACACGTTAAAGTTTTGTTGTTTCCTAAGGCAAATTCTGTAATTTCAACCAATTATTTTCATTAGATCTCAAGTACTAGAAGTAAATCAGAAGCTGCTTACCTGGTGTTTTCATGTGAGAAATTGTCTAAAATTATAGCAAAAGCTTTACAAGTATAGTTAGGAATTTTACAATTATTCTGACTTCCTGGACTAAAATGAACATATATAGAGGGAAGTATAGTCAGTGAATGTTATGTTTAAAGGACAACTTCATTTTAAAGGAGCCCAGGTCTGGAGTTGTTCTACTACCTTTGTTGTGGTTTCACTCCTACTTATTATTCTTACAAAAAAAATATTTGTAAATATTTGACTTGAACATGTAAAGAATACATTAATTTAATTTATAAAATTTTTCTTTAATATTTTAAAAATTTGCTTGGTTTATGTAATTTTTTAATGCAACTGGACAGAACAAAACAAAACTTCAGAATATTTTCACTTTAAGGGTTAACAAATTTGATATTCTGATATGAATTTTCTATAAAGGAAGTGAAATGAATAATCATACAGATTTTTCACAGAAAGAAGGCTCTTCAGTCATATTCTAGTACGCATAAAACTCTGTAGAGCACATTTTATGAGTTATGTTTCCAAGGCTCCAGAGAAATTACTTAAAGGGAAAACCTCCATTTGAAGTGTCTTCAGATGTGAGGGACCATTAGTCTAGTTAACTTGCTATTAAGGAAAGCTTGTATCATACCCTGGAATTTACTTCTAAACAAAGTAAGAGAATTAGAATTATTTCACTGTAGTGATTCACAAAATAAAAATACCCCCCCCCCCAACAAACAGATAAAAAATAACCCCCAAACCCTTTTGTTATTACTTAGAATTGGTACATTTGTGGTGGTTTTAGCAGAAGAAAATCTGGTTTAATGCAATAATTTTAAAGAATAAAATTTCAGATCCTAACTGGAAAGACCTATATTCATACATAGTTAATACACAGAAAGTGAATTAACTCTTACCTGCATTCATAATAAAGGTAAAATCTTGAAAAAAGTGCACATTTTTTTTGCCTAGCACCCTAAAATTTTACAGTTTAATCTCTTAATATCTTCTTGCAAGAAAGAAGAAAAGGAAAAACACACAAGGAGCTAGAGATAGAAACTCAGCTTGGTCTTGCTCTTTGCATTGGAGGAGGCTTACACTCTTTTACCACCTGGGGTTTGCACATCATGCCATGTTTTAATTTATTTCCTGTTCATGATATTAGCCAGTTATACTTAAAGAAAGGCTGCACTCACTTCATGTTGTTTATAAAGAGGAGAAGAATCCTGTATCACAACGGAAAAAAAAATAAATCAGATCAGTTTTGTTGAGGTAAAGTCTGTGCTGGTCCACTTCTGCATTAAGAATAAATAGTGCAGCAAGAATGGTCAAACAGCTTCTAAAAGTAAGTGATGGAGTCTGTGAAAGACTTTTCAAGTCAGTAGGTTGAAAACATATCCAAGTAGAGTCTCTCATCTTGGTTCTGCAGGGTTTTGCAGGCAAGTAATCAATGTTAGCTCAAAGATCCACCTAAATCTAGCTGCTTATTGTAGTCCTCTGATTAAACCTCACAGTTTTTTATAACATGCATAGAAAGGTGCAATCACTAAACACCTTCATGACACTTGACTGAATTGCTATTTGCTGTTAGGTTGATAGGTTTATGGCACAAACCTAATGTCCGGTAGATTTCACCATGTAAAGCATAAGATGCTTTCAAGTACCCTTCCTTCCCTCCCTCCTCACAGAATCATAGAATAGTTAGGGTTGGAAAGGACCTTAATATCATCTAGTTCCAACCCCCCTGCCATGGGCAGGG
>JASSUY010025403.1:0-33290 GCA_032466535.1 Forpus xanthops
TTCAGATACTGGAAGGCTGCTATGAGGTCTCCACGCAGCCTTCTCTTCTCCAGGCTGAACAGCCCCAACTCTCTCATAATGTGATTCTTCTCTATGGAACAGTCACAATAACAAGTTGTTTGGACCATGGCAAAAGAGCTCATTAAGTCCTACAGAATGTTTGTAGCTATTTTGGCCCAGGCTTGATTTGTTATGGCACAGGAAAACTCTCATTTTGCCAGGTTTAATAGGTAATAGATATGCCAAAGCACATATTTCTTACAAGGCTACGAGAAGCTTTTAGCAATAACCCTTAAGGATGTATTGGGCAAAACTGATCTTGCAACACCTCCAAATATATAGAGAAAATGCTGTGAACTATGGAAAATCACCACGATTCAAGGACAGTGCACTGGACTAGAAGATTAAAGTTCTGCTCTGGCTCCTGCAGGATGCAGTTAGGTCACTGCTTGTCCCCGTTCTTTTCAGGGTAGGGGCTGCTGTAAAACAAGAATCAGCTCTTGCTTAAGGCCTCTTCGTATTCATTCCATAAGAATAATGCTAAGGATTAAAAAAAGGTCAAATTGAAGCCTGGTGGAACGCCAGTGCTCTTCACTGTGGTTCAACAGATGCATTTGAATAAATGAGTAAGGAAATGTAAGCTATAACCATTTATTCCCTTGAACTACTCCTTGTTCTGCACGGGGACCTTTGAAAGGCACCTACCTGAATTCATTCACTTTTCAGTGAGGCTGACAGCCATGAGCATTTTTTAATCACAGCCTGAGCTCATTTGTTTAGTTTGCCATTAGGCCCTGATGATGATGACTAATTTATAATAATATATAACCCTTGTATAATATGCAGAAGGCTGAAACTATAATAATCAGCAGAGCAACACAGGAAAAAAAAAAAAGAGAATCAAGTGGGCCCATTAACATTTAGAAATAAGCTATTAAGAGCTCCACTGAACAGAACAACCCATTGTAAGACACATATTTATTGTGTACACATGTATGCGTGGATGCGCATACCTTTGCATAGGAACATACATACACAAATGTAGTAATCTGCCCTGTTCTGGTGCAAGAGAGGAGGATTTCCTTTGATTATTATCACAGCAGGGCTGACAAATGTATTCAGAGGGAAGGAGGAGAGCAGCCCATGCAAATCATTCTGGAGGCAGGTAGGGCGCCACACTTGCTTCTCACACTCCCCTTCAGAAGGGATCCAAACCCCTCTTGCTCCCAAGAGGTGTGAAGTCTGCCATTTGTGCTGGAAGCTCTCCAGCACTCACTTCAAGCTTACTGTTTGTTTCTGAGTAGAAGAGGAAGAAGGCAGTTGAACATTTACCAACAGCCACCAGTTTTACTGGAAACTGTTGAAAACGTTTGAAAACTCATCCTCAGGAGGAACAAGGTGGTGCCACAATGAATGCATGAAGCATTTTCCCTAAACTACCCTTCTTCCAGTAAGGTTTAGAACTGAGTTCTACATACAGAGCAAGTTTACAGATATAAAGATGGGTTTAGGAGACACAAAACTCTGTGTCCAGGAAATACGTACAGAAGGAGATGCTGGAAGAATACAGTGCATTGCTCAGGACTCACATGCCCATTCCATGAGCCCAGTGTGAGGCAGGGGTAGAGACTTGCCCGCTCCTTTTCCACACATTACTGTTCTTCCTTAATAAAGCACAGTCATGTAGAACAGATCACGCAGCTCCTGTGTGGACTCTAAATCCCTTGCTGCCTGGCAAAGTCCTGCAGACTCTGCTTTGTGAATGCTATCCTCCTTCCAGCCTCAATACACCATCAACCTTCAGCTTGCCTCTCCGCAGTGCTTCGTTCGTCAGTGCCATTGGTGGCATAAACCTGCCAGCATGTAAAACTTAATGGTCTAATCCTCCTGCTTTCACAAAGACCAGATTAGCTTTAAGTTAAATACTCTTGTTCCTTAAATTTCCTCCTTGTCAGGATGCCAAGGGAAGCGCTTAATCTTACAAAACAGCCTGAGGACATTCTGATGCCTCCACACGAAGACAGAAAGCAGTCCACAGTGCCAAGATAAAGCTGAGGTATTAAACTAATCTCACAGACCTGGAAATGTATATGCAGCAGGGATTACTGCTGTGTCTTGCTGCAGCTGCTAGAGGGGGTCATTAGCTGCAGTCGGGGCTTCTTGCCATAAGCGCCTCGGCATCCCCTGCTTTATGTACATAAAACTGAGGCACCACCTAGTTATAAACTTGTGCAAGTTATCAGCTGCAAAGAAACGGAATAAACTTGTGATTTAGACACAGAAGCATAACCACTAATTCAGCCAGCTTGCCTACACTTGCTGTGTCAACCATCCTTTGCTGGCGTGACTGGCCCAGCATGGCCCATGGCCATCAGGAGCCAGTTCTGCAGTGGGGATGTTGCACCAGGAGGGATGGAGCAGTTCAAACCACGATGTTCTTCCATGGATGGGAATGGCTACTGAATATACACACAAGCTCCAGTTTGATGCTTTGAGAGCTAAAGTCTCCTTTGCCAGGTGTGATACAGAAGAGTCTCTGGACTAGCAGTACACAAAACTTAAGGAGAACTGCCTACAGCTGAGCTTCCCACCTCCCCATCAGGCTGACTGGATAAATTCCACGGTAACACTAAGTAGAAATCTCCCCTAACCTTGATACAAAACTGCAGAGCCTTTACTCCCAGGTAAAGCCCAAAGTATGTACGTACACTTAGGAAGCAACTAATGCTTCTTTACACCCTTCTCACTGAAAAAGTTCAAGTGATAATGGCCATTTTATTCCAACATGAATAAACCCCAGCACAGCACAGGCAGCTTGGCTCAGCACTCCTCACTTGTCCATATGGCTGGCAACACACTAGAAGTGACTTAATTCCTGTAATGACTTTCCATCCTCTGCACAGCCCTCCAGAGATCCATGCGGGGACAAACGATATCTGCTGGAGGAGGGAAGGTCACTTGGCTGTCTGCAGAGTAAACCCTCTCTGTATCAGCTGAAGACAACTCAAAGGCAAGTTTGCAAACCCAGGTCAAGTATCAGCGAATTACACCAATCAATAGTTCCTTTAATTTCCTGGGTTTAAGATCAGCTAAAGAAGGAAAAGTAGGCTTTTACCCGCACATCGCTTCTAGACTTTCCACCAGCTTACACACAAAGCATTTAGACACTTTAATTTCCACTCCAATATGAATACTCTACCCCCAAATGAAACCTATTAAAAATTAAATTCTTGTATTAAGTTTAAAACGTGGCTCTTTTCTCCCCAGGTCCCATTAAATACTCTCCCTACACACAGTTTAGAATACAGAAGAGAACCTAGAGAATATTTACAAAGAGAACAAACCCCCCTGAGGGCTTTTATGTTACTACAACATTAATCTATTTTAATCACACAACAGATTAAACCCAAACAACATTAAATGATTCTGCAAAGTACCGAGTGAAAGTCTTTGTTACACAAAAAAGAAACAAACGGAGAGAAAAAAAGAAAGCCCTTGGAATGCACCTGGTTTTGTTCCACAGAGACAGAGTGCACCAAAAGCAAGGCTGGGTCACAGAGCCACCGGTGGCAGGAAGATAAAAATCAGCTGCTCACAAGGGTCTAATTATACTTCCACAGGTCCCTACGGCAGTGTCTGCACCACAGATCTGGATGGGCACAGTAGGACATGGGTCTGAACCACAGCATATGGGTAAAGGGAAATCAAAGCCCACCCCTGTCTCAAGCGCCTTCTCAGAGCAGGTGTTTGGACATCCCTAGTGTTAGTGCAGCAGTGATGCTCTCCTGGGTTCTGGATACATCTCAATGCAAAAGAAGAGACTGATACTGGACTATCACCTTCCTTTCCCCCCAAACGTTTCCCCAGCCAGCCTCACCTGCCCTGGGCTCCACAGCTACACTTCCCCACCTATTTCACACCAGTGGGCTTCCCATCATCTCTGAGAACCTGACCAGCCCAAATGGATCAAACATGTGCCCTGGGCACACACGTAGAAAGGAGATGTATTACTGCAGCTACTGCTTCTATCACTAACCTCAGTAACTCGGATGCCCTCACTATCTCCTCTGTACCCAGTTCCAGGTCCTCCAGCCTTTCCTCATACCATGGCCGTTCCTCATGTGTAAGCATCTCCACTGGCCATCTACAAGCCCTTACTCCAGCTCTGTCGTTTGGGAATAGAGCCCAATGAAAACCACACATTCCTCAAAGGCTGCCTCAAGTGAATGCTTTGAACAAAAGCAATGTTTTCTATTTCAGACTCCAAGATTTGATTCAGCCTTTAATTATTTACATCTTTTTGAATTGTTTCAGTGCACTGAACAAAAACACCTATTGAGCTGCCCACAGATCATTTCACTGAATCATCCCAGTTAATTTAGAGGCCAGAGCTGCTTCTGAATAGTTCATTCTTCCAGTAGCCCTCACCTTGCAATTGTTTAACACACGACCTCATCTGCTGCTGCTCACTCTACTCAGCACCTTTGCTATCTCACCCTGGTGCTCAGTGTTGCTGCTTCTGCTCTTGAATAACCCAAATAATTGTGCATTCATAACCCAGTTTGCCATCTCACTGCTCAACAGACTCCTAATGAAGACACTGCAGCACTCTCTGGGATATGTTTTGCTGCTGCCACATACCTGATGCATACAGTGCTGCAAAGACAAGTCTTCCCAACAGTTACCAGCCCATGCTTTCCACCATAGTGTTACAACCACATTTGCCCAGAAGACATTGGAAAGGAATAGTTATATTTGAGCTTGAAATTATCCAAAGAAACAACAAAGGAAAAAAAGTGCTCCTGTTCAAAGCTAAGTAACAGCAAGATTTACTTAAATAAATGGATGCATTTCACATGCATGGATGGTTAATACGGGGTGCTCCAGGCAGGGCTTTTATCTCAGCACTTACCAACTCAGCTGCCAATGCAAACCCAAACCTTCAAGGGAATGATTTGTGTGGTTACTCTGCTCCCAGCACTCCAGATTTAACAGATACATTGCAAAGGTTTGATATTAATGGCGGTAGCTGCAGTGAAGTTGTTTCTGGCAGTCTTACTACTGGTCTGAAGGGGGAAAATGCAGGGGTTTTAAGCACAGTGGTAGCATCAAAATCTTTCACTGTGTTTATTCAATGGATGTAGTAACCCTGGCAGAATTTGATTACTTGATCTCAATATTCCTTCTTCGCCAAACAGCTGTCTGTAACGGATAATCCACATTTAACCATGGAGGACAAAAAAAAAGAAAAGACAAACTCTGATCCCCTTGTTTTACTGTATGGGTTTCTCTTTCCAGGATAAGAGCCAATGAAGGAGGGCTGCTGACCCACTCCAAGGACAGAGTATGTGCTGCTATTCTGTGCCCCCACTCATATGAAGGGAAATTTGCCTCCTTCCCTCTTCCAGACTGAAACACAACTCAAGAAAACGCTAGTAATGCATGCCAGCACATCTACAGCTCATAAAGACACCTAGAAACGCTTTAATGACAGAGATTTGAGTATTTTCTAGGTGTGACAGTTACCTTGTACTATCCAGAGCCCCACACCCCATCCCTTTCTGACAGTTACTGTTAGAAGGTGACAGCAAAGGGGACATACGCCAGCTCCTCCACTGCTTCAGTTCAGAGTGGCAGAAGGGTCAGAGGGGACAAGAGACAGCCATGATCCCTACAGCAGCCTCTGCCAGAGGCTCAGGCAGAAGCTGCAGCCGTGCTGGCAAACCCACAGTCACATTGCCACGAGGGCACCTTCACTCTGACAGTTAGCTGCGTTTGGAACAAGGCAGGAAATGCTGCCAGGGAGCAGCAGTGTTAGTGGAAGCCACGGACAAAGAACAACTGCTGCTCACACACAGTACCTGGGTGACAGACGTGAGGCAGCCTAGTACCTGAGCAAGCTTTGGGAGAAGGGACAGCCTCTGCAAACCAGCTGTGGCCACAGCAGCAACACACACAGTCCCAGATATGTGGGACACGAAGGATGCTACTGAGGATACAGGGACTCAATAAATGGCAAACAGGCACAAGGTATAGAGCTGTGCCTATGTGAGATGGCTCACTGCTTCTTCCAGCTTGACAAAACTTTGTAGCATTTCCAATCTCAAGTATATAAAACCACCACTAAATCCCTCCCCTCCTACAAAACTGCTTTAAAAGCTGTGGCATGTATATTCAGGGTTTTCTTTATTTGCATTTCATTTTTAGCCTCATGAAAGGGAGTGCCTTGCACATAATGACTTCAGGATCTAAGATTAAAAAAAAGAAGAAAGATTATCATGAGGCTCCTGATACAATCATGAAAGGTAGCAATTCTGCATCTTATTAACCACTCCATGGCAATTCAGTTTCTTCTTAATAGTGGCAAAGGCCTCCCTAATAGCAGACAAGAGTCTGTTGTTGAGCTTTGCTAATGATGCAGAAGATGCAACAGTAAAGGAGCCATGATGCTGATCCCTTCCAGAGCCACACAATCAGCTGGTAACGTTACCCTCTGCATCTTTACAGGGGTTTGCAGTAAAATGTTGCTTTTGAAAATCACTTCAAATACTATTTTGAATGCACTTTAAGCTGTTCAAGTATCCATAAACTCTTGAAAAAAAGTGACATATTTTTTATTATTCACCTATGCTCTGGTGAATAGATATTGCAATGGTACTTCAGACATCGGTTAAGTGCAACTATTCTGTGGGTGAATCACTGCAGGCTTTTCCATTCAAGGAACACCTGCTTGAATTTACCAGGGGAAGCCAAACAGGCACCACATCCACACCTGATACTGAACCAGACATCAACTTTAGACGATGCCAGCAAGTACTTAAGGACAGCAAATCCTCAGCTTTCTGCTTATCCAGGCTCCTGGCACACCACCTTTGAAAAGTGACGTTTGAAACATCCACTTACGTCCACCACAGAGTGGGAACAGGGTCCCCATCACATCTCAGTTTTACTGTGCGTTAAGAGTATCCATACGAGGATTGCACATCTCCCAAAGGATCCCCCACATAACTGTGTGGATTAGATACTGACTCAAAAGGGAAACTGACACTGAAATACTAGTATTGAGTTGTCTTAATGGCACCAGTAACAGCAGGCTTGAACCAAGCTGCCTTCAGCGAAAATGCCCAACGTTCCCCAGTAATAACTATGATATGTTTCTCAATACCAGTAACAAATCAGTATTCCAGATAATGCTTTTGTTTCATCACATCTTCATACCACAGAATGATCACATCTTGGCTGACCAACAACCTCATAACTGGAGTTCTTCTAGTTCTTTAATATAAGAGGGTGTTTTGCCATCAGACTCTACAACTGGAGAAATCTGTACATCTCTCTACTTCAAATCTCTGCTTCTCTTTACAAATCTTTTGTGGTTCCTCTAACCCTTGTCTGCTCCACAGAACCTCTGCACAAAGACAGCAATGGACACATCTGCCCTGCTGCATTTGTACATCCCGCAGCATGATAGGTCTTGATTCACGGCTTAGGACTACTCCAAATGTGTATTACAAGCCTCACAGATATCAGAAAGCCTACTTGCATTCCACCCTGGCAGAAAGAGATGCAGTCTCAGGGGCTCTCCACTGCTGCCTGGAAGGTTTAAGTGGTCACTCACAGAGTCAAGTATCACAGCAGAGAGGAAATATCTCCTCCTGCTTCCCTAGGAAGCTTCTCTTTTCTTCACTTTGCATTACTTGGTAAATTCATTCAAGTAGGGCAGATGCAGTTGAGTTACAATACACTGCCTGACAGGTTATTTCTTCCGACACTATTATTCCCCCATCTCAGTGTTCACACTGAACAGGCTACAGAAGCTGCTGTGGACTGAGGCTGTCAGTAAACAACCACATGCAACCTTAAAGAGCTCTCCTCCTTCTCCTCCCATACAAAAAAAGCCACTAAACCCACTACATCCTGCTCCAGGTTTGCTTATAGTGTCTTCTAGGACTTCCTGTATTCCCCAAGTGTGGTGGAAACTTTGTGGTGTCAACAAAAGGGTGAGATCTCGACAGCTCACACAGGAAAAGAGTTGGAGGGAAAGTGTGAAGAAAGATTTGAGTATTTCTAACCCCAGAATAACCCTGGATATCTGTTCCAGAGCTCCAGTTTTCGTTATCAAGAACAACAACAGAGCAGCTCGCTCACGTAAGAGCTATTTAGAGAGGAGCATTTCACCCAGCTAAGTGTAATCATTTGTTATTGCTTGATACAGAAAAACAGAGCAAGGAAAAGCACAGAAAGAAAAACACACTTTGTCCACCTGGACTGTTTCCTTGAAATTCAATCTCCAGGGGCTCTTCTGCAATCTGGTGCAGCACTGTACCACACCAGCCTGCACTCAGACTGGGAGACATTGAGCCTGGGAGTCGGGGTTGGGCTGTATCACACAGAGCCTCCTCTTTGCTAAACAACCCATGTTCTCCCCGAATATAAATTACTTTTACTAAATGAATCTTAAAAACAATATCTACATGTATATACACACTTTCTTCTAGACCTTAAATTCCAGCGTATTCAACTAAGTTAAAACAACATACACACCTCCTACCGTTCTCATTTATGAGACTAAAGGCACTGTAGAAATATAGCAGCAGTTAATCTTCCAGCTCAGTACAACACATAGACAAGAGGATCTTGCCAGTAATCTTGAGACAAGGACTGGTAAGGCAAAAAATAACTCACAGTAGCCTGCGCTTGCTTAATGTTCTCGTTCCTGGTTAATACTTTTAGCATCAAGAGATGCTCATTGATCCAGGGTCATGGTGCTTTTCAAAAGTAATCCCCAGGAAGAAATAGTCTAAAAGGGTTATATTTAACACCGTATCACTTTCGGTCTAAAAAAGTGCATTCAGCTACTTAATCCCTTTCTGAAAGAGGGTGCGTTGTGTTTGGTATTAAGCTACTTCTTCTGTTGTGTTTTGTTGCCATAACAGATGAGAGGAGCTTTAAACACTGCCCTTTCTTCTCTGCTGTGACACATCCCAGGTTGTTAATCCTGCCCTGGGATCAGACTCAGTCTATCTTTCATGTTCACTTCAGGAGGGGGTAGCTCTGGCTCCTCAGGGAGATGGATAATATTCGGTAATCAGAGAGCTTTGTTTAGGAAACAGCCTGGTGAGGAGCAAAGTGGATGGTTTGGTTTGGATCCCGACAGCTGGTGCCTTTTCACTGCCACACGGCTGAAGATGCAAGAGAGGATCATTTCTCCCCAGCTCCACGAGCAGCTTGGTGTCTGATCCACTGGAGCTGCCAGCCACAACTGCACTGGCGGAGGTCAGAGCAGTGGACACACAAACTCACTGTCATGGTGGAAATGAAGAAAATCAGAACCATGGACCTGCTCTGAGCCATGCTGAAGTCCACCTGGAGGAGGAGCATTTGGTCCTCTGAATGAGGCTATGGGCAAGCAACGGGCAGCCCCAGGAATGACGTCTGGCACACACTGGCTTCTGAGACCTAGCACGAGGCATTTTCCATTTGAGGGGCTCTGCTTCCCACTCCTATCTCAGGGAAGATACCAACCACTTAACTACGCTGTTGTGAAGCACAGAAAATTAAAACATCTCCACAAACCCTTACAGATAAGACCAAAGCTGAAATGAATTCCATCAGCTCTTCTGCTGGGAGTGTAGGGAAGCTGTTATTCAAGCCCAAACATGAACAAGATCTAAACAGGAGCTAAAAAGCAGGAGGAATTCCACCTCTCATCTGCTGCATGGAAATCCTTCTCTTAGATAACTAGGCCGATAAAGGATACGAAAAAAGGATCTGTGCTCACTAGAGCATTTGTTTTCAGGGATGTAAATGGCAAGTGCTGACTTTTTTTTTTCTGTCTTGCATTAAGTTTCAGCAAACTGTCACTCTTACATGAGCAGCAAGGGAAAAACATACATATTATTAGAAAACAATCACTGCCAAATCTGATAACAATCTGACATTAACAACTGTGGGGATTCTGCTGCCAAGGATGCCTTGTATTATTTAGAAAACAGAATGGAGAAGATTCCTGAGGGGAGAAAAGCACACAAACAAATAATTGTTTTACATGCTATTAATAAATCTCTACAGCTCACACTTCCCTCAGAAAATGCTTACAGTTCTGCTATCGTCTTCAGCAAGTTTACCAGAGGACATCTCATATTCCTAGGGTTAAAAAAATGGCCACAAACTATTCTAGGATCTGCCACAGTGCTGTTTTCACCAGAGCAGCACATCCTTACATCTCCTTTTGTAGTGGGACACAACCTTACGCCTCCTTTTACTACATTTTCCTGCTACTCATAACCCAGGCTGGAAGGATTCCCTCTCTTCTTTATTTTTGCAGTCTTAATTCCTCTACCCAGCATCCTCTCCAATGGTAACACCATTCTCACTACCAGCCACAACATGAAGATCAGGCTCCGGTTTTAGGTAACTTGGGTTGAGTAGGAAGATCTTCACTTGGCTTCTGACTTTCAGCTTCAACTAGTGGGAGATGTGTCAACTCATCTACATCATCCAAACTGAGCTGGAGTTAGAGCCTTCTGGCAGCAAGTATATCAAAAAGTAGAGTTTGAGGATGCATCTAAATGGATTTTAATGTGCAAAAGTAACAACTGTATTAAGTAACCTGGTAAATAACCAGAGATTTTGAGTTGTTTGACTTCTCTGCAAGAGGCAAGGAAATGACTTTGGACATTTGACAAAAGATCAGACTTAACCATAACACATATAAAATGTGCATATCCATATACATCTGAAAACATATATGGTTTAAAATAAGAAAGATAATATTTCATTTTAGTTTTTACACGTGTCTTTAAGAAATGAATCCCCCCATGCACTGTGGGTGTTGGAGAAGTTCCTGTGTGCATTGAGACATTCTGGCTTCACACCAGGATCCCTTCTACAGAAGAATAACAATATTATGCCTTTGTTCTCTTCACACAGCTGATGCTACAGTGTGCGCTGCAGTTTCTTATGGAGTTTCTCTCTATTCCTACATTTTATAACACAAGGGTTTTTAGACAATGGTTCAGGTTATTTGGGCACAGACAAAGAAGAGCTTTGAGCAGGGTCTGTGGAATCAACTGTCACAAAACTCACTCCCATCTGAAAATGAAGTTCTGTTTCTTCATTGGTATTTTCTGGAGTTCAAAATAAGCCTTACACTGCTCAGTATCATGCAGTATTACTGTTCTCACCATCTTAAAGGACCCCCTGCAAGCAAACACCTCCAGCTGCCCCTTGGCCATTGTACACCACAGCCTTGAGTCCCAAAGATGTCACTCCAATACCAAAACCAGGATACAAACCACAACCAAGTCTGAAGCAGACAATGGAAATGTCTCCATCTTTGCCAAAGTGACCATCTGCATACTCACTAGAACTTCAGGACACATGATGATACCTACGTAATGTGACAAAAGCATGTCTTGAAGTTGCTTTACATTTACACAAAGTACTAGATCACAAAATAAACCAAGACACAGTCCACAGTCTGGCTGTTAGTACCTAACAGTATCATGGCACTCTTGTATATCTGAGAGCAGCCTGAACCAGCTTACAGAGACTGCAGCCATGGCAAGGCTGAACAAAGGAACATCTCTGGGCTGGGGGACTGCTGGAAATACCGGGCTTCTTGGAGATGGATGCTCAAATCTCTCTGCTGCAGCCCTTCCTACCAGCTCCACTGCGTAAAAGCCTTTGCAAGGCCAACCTTGCAAATCTGAGACTCCCTGGTTAGATCTTCCTGCTTCTCTGTGCTTTTTGTTGTCAGATTTTTGTTCTGGTTGCTTGGTTTGTTTTTTTTTCCTGAAGTGGTGGAATACAGAGCTTGTGGTCTGGATAATGCTGATATCAGTTGAGACTGCCTTCTGTTCAACCCCAGGCCGTCAGCCTGCATTGCAAGCTATTTTCCTCTCACTCCTAAGTTAATGCCTTTCAAGGATGACCTGGGGACCAACTCTTCCCTGATGTGAGTGCAAATCACTTGCCAAGTTTAGTTTCATTGTGACTGTGCCTACCAGGGAAGGGTCACTTACAGACTCCATCATAGCCTCCCATGTCTCAACAGATTATAATTTGTCCATTGCAATTCACATCAGGATGCAATTTGGCAGGTAAGTTAGAAGTCTGGAGGCAATTATTTTTCTTCCTTTAGAGAGATGGATTATATTCATTCAGTTATGTCCAGTTATTTATTTTAAATGGAGCACAAGGAGGGGAGGGGAAGGAAAAGAAAAACAAGATGGCTTCAGACTTTATGATTGAATTGACTTTCTATGTTTTGACATCTTAACGGGGTTGATTAGAGTGATACATGCAATCCATGCACCTAATTCTATCCAAGAGGAAAGGAGGGTAACAGAAACGTCTCTGCCCTTACAGTCAGGTGTTAGTATGCCAATGAAAACAACCCTTAAAAATCCTTAGGACTCACCCCCCCAACTTACAGTCACAGTTATTACTAGCAAGTGTAAATCACCTCATTCATTACAGTCGAAATTTCTTCCCCTGCATCTGATGAGTGATATGCTGCTCTCAGCTTACCCGCAAACAGGTTTCTTTATCCGAGAGATTTGCCTTGGAAAGGCTGCCAAAACTAGGGTTTAAAATACACAGATTTTTCACAGCAGGAATGACAGAGCCCTCTCTGCCCAGCACCTTCCCTTGATTCCTTCACACGATCTGACACTGGGCCAACCCCTCCTGCCTAACAGAAAACCCACTGTTCCTCCTGCCAGACAGCCTCTTCTGTGCCTAAATGTTATCTGGACACATGAAGATAAAGGAAGTTAATGTCAAGATCTAAGGAATTACCTGGACAAACCAGAAAGCGTTAAGCATGGATGAGTGGCTCTCACCCACCACAGGCTCTTCCTACAGCTCCAATGGACCTGGGTGAAGGTCAAGATGGTTTCCCTGTTTGATGTGTTCAGACCCTGTCATAATTACTTGTCTTCTCATTATTATCTTTCTACCCTAAAAGATATGGTTTCCACATGGGTGAAAGAATAACCAGAACTCTGCCTCTTTGCCGCTCATGATCACCAGATGTATCTGGAAAAGGCATTTCACCAGAGCTCAGATGTACAGGTACCACCCAGACTCAGCCAGGCTCCCTGTATCGCCATCTCCTTCCTATCGACCACAAAACACAGTCCCAAGCTCCTTTCCATGTTAAGAAGCAAGTTATTAGAAAATAATAGCTCCAGAACTAATGTTTATTGGACCAAATGATTGCTTATTTAAACAGTGAAAAAAAAGAAGGAAGCTTTACTGTAGCTAGCTAAAGAGACAAAGAGGTTACATGTAAACTACCCGTCACCCCCAACCAAACTATATGTGAACCCAAGCTACGAAATGTGAGAAGTTCCCACTGAATCGGCTTCAACGAGCTCTAAGAATAAATTTGCTGGATCAGATCTTTACTTTGAGAAAGGAATTTTAGGAAACCACAGCTCTTTTCTGCAGATCTTTCCAGGCACAATGCCTTGTAAAGAACCCAGTGCGATTTTCCTGACATTCCACAGGAAGACTAACTTTTATCAGGGACTATAAAGATTCAGAGTCCCAGTATAATCTCACCTCCAGGTTCCTGGGCCCACTTCCCTTATCAATTAACCTGTCAGTCGACAGTCGGGTCTAATTAGTTAAATCCTTTATTAATGAAAAGAATTTGCCTTGAGCAAAGTCTGTCAGCTCCAGAACCACTTTACAATCAGGAGCATGTCTCAGCAAAACCCATTAAATACTTGTAGAGAACCCAACACCAGCAGCAAACTGAAACTCTAAATTCTGCAGACACATATAAAGTTACTATGTCATGTCTGTATTCTGCTGCAACAAGAGGTTCTTTCCACCTTGTTGTATGAAGAACTGCCCTTATGTTTGGCACTGATGCCCTGTTGTTTCAAGTGCTTTAAGAAGGTAAATCCATAAGAGCACTGTGCACCTCATCTGGGAGCAAAGAGGCAACATCATTGACAGTAGAGGCCTCCAAAAAACATCGCCTTTGGAGAACTGGCTCTAAGAATAAGATTTTGAGTTAATTACAATTCCACAGTGACAGACTTCAGGGACATTTAGACTCCATGGATGCTCAAGAAGCCAAGTTCTCAGCCTTCGGAAAGCCACATACTCCATGTACCAACACTGCCATGCACGTTCCCCATGCAAGAGATGGGAAGGGAGGGATGGAAGGAGAGGAAGCTTTCCCCAAAGCATCATGTAAGAGTATTATATTAGAAAAACACGTACTAATTCCTACGCTAATGATCCCATTACTCCCCTTGACTTCAAAGGGCCTCGGATCACATCTGTAATCTTTGCAAGTGTTAGCAAACAAAATTACAAGTTTTACGCTACAGGTTTCAACAAATTCCCCTCGCCATCAGTGCTGCAATGGACTTAAAAATAGACGTAATGAGCAGCTTTGGAACTGCATAAATACCCCGTGGAGTTCATTAATGAGTTCATTTTTGGCACGACACCATGGCAAATGACAGAGTATTATTAAAACCATACACAGATCTATGTACTTGAAGCTGCATTCCTGCAAACGCTTAGGGGAAAAAAAAAAAAAAGGAGGCTGTGTAATTTTGGTTTACCTTTTAAGTAACGTGATTTTAATGGCGTGTAACTGTAAAACCTTTTGTCCTGAAAACCAACCGCCGCTGTCTAAGGCATGCCTGAATCCATGACTCCTTCTGTATGCGCAGGAATGGGATCTGAGATTCTGCCATAATGCTTAACTCTGAGCACACCTCTACCAAGCCATGTAAGTTCATTTCAATCGTGTTAATCGAAACTATATGAGTGAAGCTGGAAGTATACATATCTGTCTCAAAATAACCCCCAAACCCCCTAATTCAAGGAGTATTTGGTCAAGGATTGAAGAATTTTCCCTGTAATTTGATTATTCATCTCTTTGAGTACTTCTGAGTACCTTGGCTGCTACTTAGTTTCAATCATTCCATCTTTTGCATCAAAGGCTGTGGGATGTCTCAAATAAATCCACATCTGTGGACTTTTAGTCCCAGATCTCATCTGCTCCAGGCCCTACACACAATATACTGCGTTTTCACAGCTATTCTCTTATGTTCCCTCTAACTTTGTTTTATACTTACATATAAGCAGATCCTGCTCAAATATATTACATCCTGCTACTGTTTGTTCATCTTCGCAATACAACATGAATTATGACTCCGTGAAACTCCCATTTTGCATGACGCTTGCCACTGAATAAAATCCCAGGAATGCTGCTACCGACAAGGCAAGGTTTGGCATGTCGCACCACCCAATCGCCTTCAGGATATACGCTGTTGGGCTACGGGTTGTTGCAATGAATAGCAAACTGGAATACATGTCAACAGGTATGTGATGCCCACACCTCACTTTCATTCCTCAGGGGAAAAGGTAAATAGAGTAAAAGCAATTTCTTTCTTTAAAAAACCCCAAACAACTGCCTGAGATGCAGGGAAATCATTCACCTTCTGCCTGTCACAGCAAGTTATCTGTGTGCTGTCTATATATTGAAAGTATAGCCTAACAGAACATGTTCATTCTATCTACAAAGGACAAAGTTGAAGCTACAGGGAGAAAATGCACAGCAATATACTATGGATTTTAAGCAGTGCTCATGCTCTACAGTGAGACAAAGGGAAGCAAAGAGAAACTTGATATTCAGCTGAGAAATGGTAAAGTCTGTTTATCCTTTGCTAAGAATCAGTTCAAAGATGGACTCATATTCCTGTTGCCTCCTGGATTTGTTTGCATTTGGAAATTACTTTCTCCATACATGTTTACTAGAATAAAGAGCACAGACATGCTAATTACGAAAGCAGACTTTTACCTACAAATTAGGCTGATCTTTTTTAAGCTTTGAAGTTTCCTTCACTGCCTGAAACGTTCTGGCCACTCCCAGTCTAACTGCTTGCAGCAGCAGAATCCTAAAATGCTGCAAAAAATCCTATGGATTCCTTGCCAAAACATGTAACATTCCCCCCTTAGCATCTTTTTGAAGCACTTCCAGTAACACAGCAATGCTGCTTCTTCCTCTGCCCCACTATCTACGTATCGACACTGACTGTGGCATTAGAAGCAAGCACAAGCACTTTGATATGAAAATCCCAATTCCCTTGCTCGACTCAGTGCAGCCTGTGCCAGGAGAGGTTTAGGTTGGATATTAGGAACCATTTCTTCACCGAGAGGGTGGTCAGGCACTAAAACAGGCTGACCAGGGCAGTGGTGGAGTCACTGTCCCTGGAAGTGTTCTCTGACCATGTAGGTGAGGTCCTCAGTGCCACGGGTTAGTGGTGGCCTTGGCAGTGCTGGGGAATGGTTGGGCTTCATGACCTTAAGGGTCTTTTCCAATCTGGTTGATTCTGTGTGGCTGAAAATTCCCATTTGCTACTTGCATGCACAGAAAAGGTCACTTTAGTGGTAAGGAAAGGAGCTATTCCAAGAAATTTCAAGTTCCAGCATCTGTCACACACTCCTTCATGCATCCAATCTTATTTTATTACATACATTAAGGCACATAGAACCATGGAATGTTTTGGGTTGGAGAGGATTTAGTAATATGGTCTAAAACACAGGAATGCACTAAAGGCCTCTGGACACAGGAGCACTAAGGCTGTGGGAGCCTCTGAAGACCCCAGCACTGGGGTTTGCCAAGATGATGGGCAGAGCAACTGGTGTACCAGCACCCTGCTGAGCCATCAGAGATCCATCAGGCTGAAGGACAAGGACCATGACAGAGAGACCTCTCTTTTCAGGAAACCTTACTTTTAGGCGCCCTTGATGCAGACCACAGCTGCCTTCTCCGGGTGCACTAACCCGCTCCAAAGATAAGTGCATTCATTGCTTTTGTGTAAGCTACCAGAGCAATAAAAACCATCATTAAGAGACAAGTTAGTGGCTAATCTAATTTTTAAGCATGCACAGCCACTCAGAGCAATCAACTTTAAATTAATTATAATATCAGATTAAAAGGGGAAGCTGGAGCATTCCCTGGCCCACCCACAAACCCTCTCAGATGAGAGCATGTCTGGGATTTATTTTTAACTATTTCACAAAATGCTATTGTTAAGCCTTTGGTGTAAGATGTCAGCCATTTACCTGCAGGAAAATGACAGTGACTTGTCACAGGCTGCCACCAACACCCTCCTTACTGCCTGCACTAACAGCTATTTCCCAAGCTGTCACCCTCACGTCTCAGCACTATCCCCTGCCTAAAGATTTGCTGTGACACGACCCAGGCAGAGTGGTGGCTGTTATCGTTAAGGGCTCTGCACACAGTGGTGTCCGCTGCACTGTGCTTAGGGCTTGCTTCATCCAATTATTTGTTTGTCATTTAAATACCTGGGTATCGAGCAGATATTGTCAAGTTATTTTTGGCCCCCGATATACTGGCAAAACATAATGAGGCCTTTAGGTGAATAACTGCCTTGGCAGCAAGGTGCTAAGATGATGTGCTGTTGAAAGGCTGGATAGCAATTAGGTTATTTGAATAAGATGAGATGCTGAGCAGGGCATGTGAAGACAGAGAAAACCAGCTTAACTATTAGAATGCCACCCCCCCCTTCAAGCTGTCAGCTAACTATTTAAGCAAGGTGTTAATTTACTACAGGCTGGCTCGCCAACAAACTTGATTTATTAATTCAAAAGATGTACAGACTTGTCCCACATGCACATATCACCCAGCCCTTTCCAGACGAGTGTAACAGCTTGCCAGATGATTATTATCAACATTTAATTGTATTACAGCAATTCCCACAAGCCCCGGCCATGGGCCTGGTTTGTGAAGTGTGAGTGGCTGTGAAAACAGGACAAAAGGGGGTCTGAAGACCTTAAATTTAAAGAGTAGAAGTCAGCATACACAGAGAACAGATATGGAAGTAGATGGAAGAACACCCTCACTGAGACACACCAGCAAAAGAGGAAGGCTCACACAGTGCCCAAGGGACTGGAGTGACCTGAAGAGAGGTAAACAGGGCACAAGTTCTCTCTCCTGCTTGGTGGGTTTCATCTGCTGTCCATGTAAGAGTGTTTCAATAAGCTGGACTCTCACCCATGATCCCACAAATACGCTTAATACCTCCCAGCAGTGGGCTCTGCAGAGGTAGCCTTCAGAAACCATTGTGCTGGTCCTCGCTGTACACGCTATAGAAGTGGCTCAGACTTGTCTGACTCTTCAAATTGGGTTTTATCTACGCAAACTTTACGTTGTGTCCCACATGACAGCATGCGGCCACAATCTTTCAAAGAGGGTCACTGAAAGAAGATACTTACATCTGTGAAGTATTTAAGCAGATGCATGCATAGAAAAACTCTTTATAAGATAAGCACTAAGAACTCCATCACATTCCACAGATAAGCACTCTTGTTTCTTCTTCCTCCAAGTGCAAACACATAGGTTGCTGATTTGGGCATAACATAACCAGAGAAACTATTGGGAAAACACAACAGCAGGTACAACAGCCAATTTTTAGGAAGAAAACCAGACCATAGCACAGGCAAAAGGTTTAAAACAAGAAAAGTGACCTTTGCAATACAGAAACAAATGAAGAGTTTCCTAATGTAATCCATAGAGCCACTTGGCTTTGTTTTAACCTTCTAAATGCTCAAGTACATGCTTCTGTACTAAAAGATTATGATTCTCTTGGAGCCTGAACAAGTAACAGGAACCTGTCTATTCATGGCCATGACAATGGGTCTGGCCTCAGATGGCTTATGACATGTCTTTTCATGTATAGAGAGCACCACCACAAGCAGCACTGCAGACACAGCATCATGACCTGCAGGAGTTAATGGTTCCAGCCGCTTACAGGCAATTGCTTGTGTACTCTAACGGTTGTTCACCCCATCTGCAATCAGGACTGCTCAAATATGAACTGGATTAGAATGAGCCGGTTACTCAAGAGCCACAGCCTTCAAAACAGCCCTGCTTTAAACATGTCTGATGTAATCATGGACTTCTTCTGGTGCAGTGAAAGAGGATATATATGGTGTTCCGTGATTGCTCCTATTGTTCCCTGCCAGATGGATCTGTTCAGAGAACCTGTACTCTTCCACTCTGCTCTTCCCAGGATGCTGACAGCTTTCCGTTTTTTCCATCCACATGGTAACTCTCTCCCAGATCCCAAAGACACTGAAGGCTACTTATTCATACAGAACAATCCTCACTTTCAAATCAGCATCCACTTCACTGGGAGTGACAAACACCAGGCTCCGTTTCTGGTAATGAACTAAGACCAAAACAAAGGCCAAGATCGTTTCTCTGTCTTGATGAACGGATAAGAGCCCATGAGTTCACCCCATTTCTCCCAGTCAACTAAATAAGACCTGTTTGGACCTCAGCAAGAGTTTCAGGAGTACCTGAAAAACAGCATAGAGACCTCACTTAGATGCAGTCAGATGGAAGAAGGAAGATTTACACAGTTCATTGTCAGAAGGGTCAGAAACTCATCATCCTTAAGACCAAATCTTGAAGTGTCTCACTGACCCCCACACCACAAAAAAATAAGGACCACCTTGGGAAACAATTCCTTTAATGACAACTCTCTTTTTGCTCTATCCAAAGGTGCCAAGGAAAGAAAACAACCACCCAATTACTATCACAGGACAGAACAAAACGGTGTTGTTGCAGCAGGGTCTGTTGTACCCAGGCACTAATCCCACCTGCTGAAAGCTGCAAGGGCTACAACTGTTTAACCAACCACCAATAAAAACCAGCAAGCAAAAGCAAACCCGGGTCTTTTTGCTCATCTGCTTTTGATTTGTATAATGCTGTTTCTTTTAACAAATGAAGTTTAAGTGCTTATGGGACTAACAACCCAGTAAATGAACTAAGTATTTATTTGTGGCTTTATTACTCAGCAGACCTATTTTCCTGGAGCTGTTTTTCCTTAGGACACAGCCTGCTCTGCAGCAGCTGGTTTCTATTACGACAATTCCTTCGCCTCCAATTTTTAAAGTGCTCACTAACTTGAAATATTTGGAAATTACACCCAAATTCTGTGGGAGCTCCATGGGGCTACAGCTCATCCTTCCTCCTGCTCCTCATCGTCCCATCAAACACAGGCAGCAGCAAAACTGCAGCGGCTGAGTGCTGCCCCAGGCAGCCCAAGTCCTCCAGATCCACCTCGCCTGGACCCCTCAGTCTGGGAAAACCCATAAGGAACCACAGAGTACGGTGCAAACCCACGGATAAGATTCCCAAAGAGGGCTGAGGAAGCAGGATGCTTGGCCTGTGCTCCAAAGACTGTGACTTTCAAATGAGCTGTAAGTGAGGGGTTAACACAGGGATTATGGAGCTCCTCTGGCTGCAGATGGGCAATGGGAATAAGCCAGGCAGCTCCTGGGGGGATCGTGGCAAGTTGTGAGCATGCCTTAAGACAGGATCTCAAGTGCCAGGGGAAATCCTGCTGCACTGAACACAGGCTCCAGCAGTCTGGGGGGATTTGAATCTTGTGCTCTTGAACTTGGAAATTCTCCCCAGGCCCCACTTTGAAGATCCTCTTGCGAGAACAGGGCTGCAGCTCAAACAAGGTTTTAGAGCAGTGTTTTCTGGGTAAGTACAGAAGGAAACCCACTCCCAGCTCCTGACTTACTTTCCCAGCATATGTAAGCCAAGGCCATTAATTGCTCTAAAAGGCACTTAAATCAGTTTATCTGCTCTCGCGTTTGCCTCTCGTTGAGTATACATTTACACTGGCTTTTTAAACAGCCAGCTGAATGCTGCAGACACCACGTTCAGACACACACTCATTCGCTACTTGAAGCACTTCTCAGCATGCTCCTGGCAGCCGCACAGCCGGGACTGGTCACATCTAGCCTGGAAATCAGTTTATGTTACACTGAGTAACCGCGTGCACTGAACGATAGCAGGAAAGTACGGATAGCAGGGTGAAGGCTGATCCAAAGGCTTGGCAGGGGGGTAGCCCCTCTGCCCTCGCCTGTGCTCTGCCTCCTTCCCTGCACCCGACCGGTAACTTGGCTGCAAAATCATCTCCTTGCTGTGTCTGAATTTCTGGTGAGCAATTCCTCACCTCACGGAACACAACCAAAGGTCAGAGCGGGACCTGCTGGGGACAGGGAGGGGTAAACGGGGCTCAGCTCCCCTCAGGCACAGAGATGCACAAGGGACAGAAAGAAAAGGAAATACGAGTGATGCCCAGGTGGCTGGGAGTCCCAAGGGTGTCCCAAGATATACTCCTGTGGCCCTCATCCAGCAAAGCTCTTAAGTAAGCGCTCAGCGTTAACTAGTGTTTAAAGTCAGTCAAGCAATGAATGAAGCAGTTACTTCATGAAGCTGTTATGGAACTGAAACCCAAGTAAAGACTAACATGTCCCTCTCTTTTCCTGTTCTTTGATGCCAGTTTGAAGTAACTTCAAATCAAGAAAGGGCCTGTAGGGATAGGACAAGGAGAGAGGGGAGACTATGAGCTCTTAGGCAGAAGCTCTTCCCTGTGAGGGTGCTGAGGCGCTGGCACAGAGTGTCCTGAGGAGCTGTGGCTGCCCCATCCCTGCTGTGTTCAAGGTCAGGTTGGATGGGGCTTGGAGCAACCTGCTCAAGTGGAAGCTGTCCCTGCCCATGGCAGGGGATGGAACTGCATGAGCTTTAAGGCCCATTCCAGCCCAAACCAGTCTGGGATTTAATGATTCTATGACTTTTTGTCACCAGAATCAACATGTCAGCTCTCACTTCAAAGCTCCGTCTCAGTTTTTCTGTCTACTCAGACAATTATCTTCTCTCTCCAATCACACATTGAGAGCTTTATTCACATGTTCGGACTCTGTGTTTTTGCCAGAAAAGAAAACCCAGCTGTAACTTTGGGAAGCAGCAGCAGGCTCTGCCTGTGGATCCTCACTCTTGCTCCTTCACTTCGGAAAACAATGACTAATTCAAGTAACTCCATGGAGTCTTGTGGGCAGACTGCATGATAAAATAATCTCACTTTATGGGACCGTTTTATGTGGAGAAGCATTTCAAGTATGTCAGCATGGTGATGAAGGCAAACGGCAGGAATTCTGGTTGGGGGGGCAGTTGAGAATTTGAAGAAAAAAGCCTCTTTGCTTTGGTTTTTAAGCAGCTATAAAGGCTTTACAAAAAGGAAGAAAAATCCCTCCACAATTCATAGAGATGACCCTGTGAAACTCCTAGAGACATCCAGTGTCCAGACCGTAAGGCTTGTGATAACTAACAGTAACAGGATGTAATCCAGCCTGAGCTAGAGGTGTTACGTTGTGCCAAGAGAGAAGCCATTAGATCCTACAGGAAAAGTGACTATGGAGGTGAACGGGTGGGTTATGGCACTGCTGGCTACATGGAAAGCCCAGGCACCATGTGCACAGGGTCTTCTGCCTTCAAAAGATCTTAAAAGAGGCCTGCAGTGCAACTTGGATGGTGGCTAGGAAACAATGGGTTCCTTCCAAAAGTAAAGTTCCTTTATGGCCCATTCCTACTCTTTCAGAGTTTCATTTAAGCCACACAATCACATACTACATAGCTACATTGTGCTGCTGGAGGCAGTTACTCCCCATGATGGCTGCCAACACACGGTACCCTTCAGACAGCATCATGGAATGGGAACACCTCCCCACAGGCTGTTGTCACCCTTGAGCTGGGACAGCTCAGGCTGTGCCAATGCAGCCTCTGAGGAAGTCCTTTCGTCCTCTTAGAACCTTACCAAGGTGGTGTGGAGCCAAAGTCAACCCACTGTCGTGATTAAATACACGGATAAAGCAGATGGAGGAACCAATTCACGCTGTTTGGTGTTATCTAAAACCACATATCCGCTGAGTAAGCACATTGGTGTTTACCTAGCCCCTGGTTAAATCTACGCATGGGATAAACCTACTCACAGGTTAAACCTACTCACAGGAGTAGCTTTGCTAACGTGACAGCTGTGCTGGGATAAAGCTCACGCCTGCTGCTGTGAACGTGATGTGAACAGTCTTCGCCTCTGTGCCGAAAATGACATTGCTGTGCTTTCCCAATTGAACTGAAATGTATTTGATAAGATAACAAACGCCTGGCAAAGCACACTTGTGTAGGGGAAGGAAGAGGAGGGGAAAACCCTTGTATAAACAGCAAAACAATACAGCTTTATCTAATCTCAGCAACTTATTGCTGCTTGTCTGCGTGTGTGTGTTTTACTGACAAAATAAAATAAATTGAATCAGCTCACACATGATAACATGCTCTTTCCTACCTCATCCTAATTGCTTGGCTAATTGATGTTTGTTGAACTTTCTCCATTTCATTGAGTGATTAGGTACAAAGCTAACAGTTGACATCTGTAGGCGCTTAACTGGCGTCTGTAATTACTGTTAATGTTAAATAATTGTTAGTTAATTGGAGTGGTAACTGACTGAATGGAATCCAGATTGTGAAGCAAAAAGAGACCTACTTAAATAAACATACATTTTCAGAGAAAACAACATTTTATTACAAGGGAGAGACAAGCAGCAGGCCAGATACGGGAGGCCTGCAGGATGCTCCATGTACAAAATCACCCGCCACACTCCAGCTTGGACACGGCCAGCTGCAGACTTGTCAGGTCAGCATCTCTGACATCAAACCACTTCTATCCCGAGAATTTTCCCACCTTATTTTGAAGTGATTAGCACAAGTTGTATTTTACAGCCCAGTGCTGGTAAGTCTGTTTTGAGACAAACCAAATGCAGGTTAACCTATAGAACAAATGCTCTCACTGGAACAGATGCCATTATGTGTTCGTAAATACTGCCATTTTGCTCCCTGAGACCATAAGCAAACTACTCCAAACAACCGTAAACGAATACATTCACCAACTGATCCCAAAGGGTACTCAATACCAGTCTGAACGGGCAGAACAATACTTTCAACTGTCTTCTGCCACTACTTTGGTCAGGAAAAGCCAGTGCCTGCAGGTGCTTGTACCATGCTGATGGTTTATGGGTTTGTTCTGAATTACCAGCTTAAAAATAACCGTGTTTGGAAGACTCCTGTTTGTAAGTTTGAGGATTTCAACATCTGAAAGATTTTGGAAGAGGCACTCTTTGCCTCTCACCTGTCCCTCTGGGCACACAAAGTACATCACATTATCCATTGACCTTTTCCTGTATCTACGGAACAGCCATGACACCTCCCAGCACTGCAACCCTGCCTGACTGCCATACCCCAACCAAAAAGCAACAGCACATCAAGAAGAAGGGGGCACAGAAAGTGTATGGATGGAGCGGAGTGGTACGTGCTTAGGAGGTACAGGTTTTAAGAGTATGTTATGGAACAAATTCCTTGCTCATATAAAGCCTTCATGGCACAGAAATAACTGCCTTGCTCTTTTGTGTACCAGAACAAAGAACCATTTCGAGACATACATCAATTTGTCTGCCTGACTTAGAAGATAGAGTGAAGCAACACACCAGTTCTTCTAATCTAACTCACAGACACAAAAAACCTGGGGTCCTCAAAACCAGTCTCTGTGCAGTGCTGAGTCCCTCACTAATGAGACACTGAACTTTCACATGGAAAATACTGAAAAGCCATTTGAAACCCAGAAAACAGAGACAAACCAAGTGATCCAAAGGCACCAGGGAAGTCTCCACTGGAAGGGAAAGGAGACACCATTGTCTGGGTGTCGCTTCAGGAGGACTGAGCCATTGTAACAACCACAAAGACAAATCTGCAGCACTGCTCGTATGATTCAGTAGTCCCTGAGGTTTGCTGGCTGACGATGGGAGCCCTAACAGCAAGCTAGTAAGAAGCTTTTCACTGCAGAGAACAACATGGAGTGCCTTCAGTACAACCACAGAGCCCAACCCACGGAGACAGTGGCACCCCAACAATTCAAGAGCAACACTAAGAACCAAGGGAGTGAGGATCTTATACAGATTCCTACAGAGGCCTGGAGAGGAGAAGGCAGCAGCAGCCAGTTCTCTAGTAAATTGAACACATTAATACTGCAGACATACTGTGTAGTGGTGAATCCAGTTACGTTCAACGTGAGATGCTGTGGGGATGGTTTACTTAGGGAGAGCGAGAGCACTTCTCCACAGCTAAGGGATCAGCAGAGAAGTATTTGCCAAGTTTAGCTCCCTGCTTGTTTACAGAAACAGCTGTTGTGGAGGATCCTCAAGAAATGATTCACCACAGACAGACAAGAAACAACAATGCGTCTGTTTTTCTAGGGAAGGATATTGCTGTAGAACCATCTAAAAAGCCAGGGCTTGATCTGACTGGTATTTCAGCCACCAGCGAAGACTCGTAACCCAGACGCCTTGATCTACCTCCAGCTGGGAGTATAAATATTTCCCTGACAGCTGGTGGTGCCAGGAAGCAGAAGGATTCATCAAGTTTACATGAACATCCTGTAAACAATTTGAATGTAAAAAGCTGTAACAGCCCAATTGTGTTTCTGATCAAAGGCAAACTTCAGTATACAGCACAAATGAAAACTTCATCACTTTGGGACTCATTTCTCCCTCCAGGAAAAGCTGTTTTCCAAGGCTACGTGGGAGGGAGTTAGCATAAATGAAATACATAGTAATAGTAGGAGCTGCCTGCTCTACAGCTTCAGATGTGTCTATTTAAATTATTAAGAGATAATGGAATTTCATTATGCTGAAGTAGTGTTACAAAAATTTCTGAACAAAACCTATGTTTTAGCCAGGATTAATGGTTCTGAGGTTGATGTTCTCAGAAAATGTTACGCTTGTTCACAGACATAAAGACTGTAAGCAGCACTCCCAAACTGGAAGGCTCAGTGCGCAGGTAGGGAGGGGACAGACCGGGAGCCGCAGGCGGATGATGCACTCCTCCATCCCTTACCCATCTCATTTATTCAGATGTTTACCAGCCCCTTTCCCAAGCATTCATAAGGGCCCAGACCCCTGGGTGATCACCTCCCAGCGCAGCCACATCGATTTCCATGGAAATCATCTCCCTAGGCTATTCTAAGCATTACAAGGTGAAGTGTTCCTGTCCAAGTGATGGAGCACAGGGATCTGATTCATGACCAGGGACAACTCATTTCAGCAGCAGCTACAGAAATTCCTGCCCTGCAGTCCAAACACATCCCTCCCAAGTTCCCAGCTCTCCTGTAGACATGGCGGAAGGCTGGGGACCTCTGGGAATGGTGGCAGCACAGAGCTGATAGGGAACCTTACATCCCTCTCCAACACAACACTGCTCAGCTACGGCACACAGCCTAGCACCGAGAGGCCCCAACATCACATACTGCCCCCAGAACTCAAGACAACCCTTCTACAATTAGGGAGGCATCTTCCCATTCAGCTCCAAGGCCAACTAACTCCTAAATGGAAGTTGAGACACTCATCAAGGGGTTTTAGCACCTCTTCAGGGGAGGTCTGGGAGGGATCTCACTTTGCTCTTGATATTTTAATTGTTAGTGTTTCTGAGGAAAGCACTGCTCAACATAACGAAGCCACACTAATCCACCACAGCTTGAGCTTGCTCTCATCTTCAGCCTTGAAGTCTTTGACTAAATGGCACTGACAGAAAGGGGGACAAAAATACATATACAAGACCTAGAACACTTCAGGATTTCTACCTGCCTTGTAAACATTCCTGTAATTTCTGCTGCCTCAGCTATCAGTAGCTCTGCAGAAGAGAAGATGCAAGGAGGAAAGAACGGATGTGTGGAACACCCATCTTCAGGACACAGGAGAGGAGCTGCTGTGGGCACGGAGGTATGTCCACTTGTCAGCCTGCTGAGCCCTCCCAGCCGGGCCCATCAGCCAGGAGGCTTTGAAGGTTTCATCATGATTTACCCAATGCAAATCTGACCTTTCTTACAAGCGGCTTTTATTGCTTTTGGCAAAAGCAACCACGGACAACACAGGGAGGGGAGGGAGATGGCTTGGAAGCAAATAGACTGAACTGCAGAGAGGGAACTTGAACTTGGAATATATCAAACTGACAGTGCCTGGGCAGTCATCAGCCATCCCCAGGGCAGACACTTAGGGAAGGCAACAGCCTCCCAAGCACCTCGGAGAGCCCCTGCACCTGGCTGCAAGCAATTATTGACATTATCTCCAAACAGTGGATCTTTTCTGAGGCTCTTTTCCCGATATTTAGTAGTTTGAATGCTAATCCCTTTAACAAAACTGTTCCCTTTGCTTTTTTCCACCCTCTTTCCCCTTAATCTCTTTCTCCCAGTGGAAAAAAAAAAAGGGGGGGGGGGGGGAGAAGAAAAAGAAAATACCAGTCAGCCTAGTTTGGCCGCACCTGGATTTGCATTGATTCTTCCCTTGTCATTCATGTTACCAACAGGAATTAGCATATGGCTTTAAGGGGAAACTCAGGAGGAGAAAAGACAGACGCCATTTTGATGGAAATAAGGGGCAAAAGAATAATCTACCATCAACTAAAAAGCTGATTTGTGTACGGTTTCCCAAGCAAAGCTTCCAAAAGCCCATGTTGATTTTAGGCTACACAAAGAAAGCCTAATCCTTTCAAGGGAACTAAATCACCAAAGAAAAGTACCTCGGAAGAAAAGGCTCCCTGTCAAGCATGGGTATTCACAACCAAATAGATGCCACGAATCAAGCTGGGGTAAGTAAACAAAAATAAGAATGTGGGAAATGTGTTTGATTCAAAAAGAAAGAGAAAGAAAGTGAAAGGAAGAGGAAGAGGGGCCTACTCTTCATCAATCACCTCCCAGGGGAGGGAGGAGAGCCCCTCACCCTGGTTACAGGCCTTAGCCAGGAATGTGGATTCACTGCTTGGGCTTCTCCTGCCCTGGCCGAGCCCCAAGAAAGGGCTGTTCAAGTGCCAAAGCTTTTTACAGCGAATTAGCAAACTAAAGATGCAGTCACATGTAGTTTGGGGGCCTTGGGTCACTCCAAACACACAACTCTCCCTTTCTCCTCCTCCCAGCCACCTCTTCTCCGCCTATGGAGGGGCCGAGGGGGAACCTGCAAATGCAGTGAATCAGAAAGGACAGATAAGCTTGCCAAGTGAGATAACCTAGTTAGACCACAGAAATAATCCAGACTGTACTTCCAGAGGATGCTAATACACGAAAAACAGGAATATGGAGCCGTAACGCAATTAAATACAGGTATAACTCAATATGCAGCAAAAGACTTCAGAAGCAACGGCGTGTTAGCACAAGAATCTCAAATGTACCGAGGTCACGAACTGTCCCCAGTTAAACCACTGCAGCTTTGTGGAATTCAAAGCCACACAAAGCCACCATGCTGACCCAGTGGAATAACAAACCCAAACCTAGTCAGAAGCACACAAATACTGAGCAAATCTACACCTGGTCAACAAAAAAAGACCTAAATTTCAAGCTAATCACAGCTGCCTCTTCTAATGCAAACTGACTCAAACGTTCCAAAACCCAGTAAGCTAAAATACAATGTTTGTTTTAACCAAAGCTAGAAGCACACCCTTTTACTCAGCAGTTATAATGAGCTGCCATTAAGTAGTAGGACAGCAGGGTAAAAACCAGATGCATTTTAAGGGCTTTGAATTATACCCGCTGGTGTAACTCACGCCTGGAGCTGCTCCCTCGGCCCTCCTTGCAAAAGCACAGACCAAACCAAAAGTAAGGATTAAAATTCCCTAAAGCCTCCAGCCTTTCATATAATGCTGCTTCGGGACAAGCCCTGCACAGAAGCGCACCGGCACTGATTTAGGGCAAGCTTTCCCTTAATGTACTGTTATATCGCTAGCCACTCTTTCTTTGGATTGCTGTTTGGAAGAAATTAATGGGATACTGAATATTTAAATGTGTCCCTCTATATCATTTATTAACTCTACAGAAAGCACACAGCACAGTAAGCTGTGGTTTATGACTATTATCTTGTGAATACTAAACGCTGGCTGGTTATTACTGTCAGCAGTGCAAATTGGCTATTCATAATTCCATGTCTATCATGTAGCTGATGAGTAACAATCAAGTTAAAACATTTTGAAAACTCTTACAGTTATTTAAATGAGCTTAAATTAAAGCCATTTGTAAAATAAACTATTCCCTAATATTGTTATTTAAATTAATTCTGACCTGGCAGGCAATGCATTATTTAAAGCCTATATTTTATATTAAGCAAAGCAATTACCAAGCATACTGAACGTGTCTGAAACCCAGAGAAACATAAAAAGCACTAACAAGGTGATTGCGACATTTCTGCGAGACAAGTTACATTTCATCTCCCATTGAAACTGCCATGAAAGGAAATGTGTTGGGGGGGGGGGAATGTGTTTGTGATGTGAATTGCAGCCTTACCTTTATTTGTAACAGCGTTGAACAGTTTTTCAGAACTGGCATCGGATGCCTGAAAGACCAATAAAAAAAAGAAAGGTTACGTTTTGTGCAAGGGAGCGCTTTCAAAAGGCATGTGGTGTATTTATATACACAACCGAGATGTATATTGTCGAGAAACAAACCAGGTGACAAAAAGCAAGGGAGCGGGGGGGAAGCTGCAGCCTCGGAGAAGAGCGGCCATGAGGTGGCGCTGTTTGGCTGTGCTTCACCGCCCTGCAGTGCAGATACCTACGGGGAAAGCTTCCATCCATTAAAGAAATGGTTCTATTTCTTTTCTTTTTTATTCAACATATTAGCTGCACAAAACCTGGGTTGTTTTTTTTTTGCGCTGGAATTATCTGATACGTTCTGACACTGATTCCACAATGGGGAAGAGTCACCATTTGGAACCAAACAGCCCAGTTTGGGGAATTCGCAGAACTGCAGATTTCTTCACTAATTTCTGAAGTATTTTTGGAGGCACTACTGTGTCAACCATCTGATTTCACCACCTTTGAAGCAGTGCTGATAACTTCCATTGGCGATTTGAGGACTGCTGTTACAAACTCTTTGAATAAGAACGAGTACGTCAGTATTTCTATGTAAGATTCACTGCCGTGAGAACAACTGATTCCTGACATCACGTTGTATAAATTCTCAACATTCTTCATTTTTCATCAAACCACCTTTATTCGGGGAGGATTTTCCTCCTAGTACTGCATTACTCCCTCATCTACTACTGCTGCTTGCACGCAAGCACGGCGGTTAACCTTTCTACCCATTCTAAAACCGCCTTCTTTAAGTCTCACACAAAAACCACTGAGCTCCTCTTTCAGAAACTACCACGGCAAGAAACCAGGCAGGGGAAGGTATCACTGCAAACGTCAACTTCACAAACATCCCGAACCCCAATGCAGAAAGCATGAAGTTTATGCCTCTGTGTTCTGCTGTGTTGGTGCACAAACAAAATACACACACAGACGCATCTCGAGCTTTGACTTCCACCACCTGCACGTTCACAAAATGCAGGGAACTGTTTCATCTGGGGCTGTACCTTGGATCCAACCCTGCAGATAATCTCCTTGTTGAAAATACAGCAAAAGAAATGTGCTCAGTAATGAAATACTGCAAATAGGGATAAAATGCAACACTCAAAAAAGATTTTCTTCTCTTAGGGACCGTTTCCTCTCTGCATTCAGGCAAAATATATAAAACCACCTCGGAAAGCAGGCTGTGTGTCTTTTGTTTGTTAAAGGGAAGGAATTTCCCACTTCAAACTCAGATAAAACTCATCACACAAGCATCAACTATCCCTCAACTGCACTAAAAACTTCGATGTGAAATTACTGATAAACAAGCAGATCCAGCTCAGACTGTGTAACCCGTGTACTGATACACTGAAGTAATTCGTCTGCCCCAAGTTAACAACATAGAGGAGTTCTATGATTATTAAAAATGGCTTTATTCTTTCTTTTCAAGCTTCTGGACAGAGTTTACGAGATTACTGTTGGCTCATTTAAAAGCAGGGCTGGTGTATTTCTTCTCGATTAAATATCTTGTAAACACTGGGATTTATTACCCAATGATGGATTTATGGCTCAGCGATGACTTTCTCTAAATTAAGGAAAATATGTGAATAATGTACAAATTTCAAAGACCAAGAAGGCCGTGTGTTTCAAGGGCACTCCAATATTAGTCCAACAAATTCAGAGCTGCTCAATGCTTTCTTAACCTTGCAAACCATGATGAAAACTAACACCCTTGGCCAGGGAATTTCATCTGTTGTTGCCTTTTTCATCGCAGCTCTTCTCAGAAGCCAAAACTCTCAGAACCATTCTCTCTTTTTCGAAAGAAAACTCAGTATTTAAAACTCAAACTTCTTCCAGTTGCAGCTATTACTTCATTTTACTGGGTCAAAACAGAGCAGGGAAGCTCCAAGTTTCCCATTCGCTTGGCTTTTTTAAACACTACAAAACCATTTTCTGTTCTGAAGTTTGCGCTAATACCAAACCTAAACACACAGCTCACATTTAAGCCACAGTTTTCCAGACAAAATCGTTTTCAGTGCTAGGGCACAAACCACTCACAAACACGGCTTCCACAGGGAAGTGGCACTTCTCGGCCATAATGTGCTGCACGATAAATGTATCCGGGCTGAGAACCTGTCGTAGGCAAAGTGGGAGATGATTCTCAGCACAACGGGCACTAAAAACCGAGTCATTTGATAAAGACAAAGCTTGTCGAAGAGCCAGTCTCCCTCTGCATTACTGACCACATGCTGCTGAATGGAAAAGCAACTTAAGAGAACCCACTGCCTGGGTTACCATCAGAATAACCCAAATCCCATTCCACTGCCTTGAACAGCAAGACGGAACTCTGCCTCCCTGGTCCAGTACTTGAAAATCTGACTTTAAACAGAAAACAGCACTTAGGGCATGGCACCAGTGATGCAGGAGTGAATCCAACCTCTGCCAGCAGACTGATATGCTATCCATTTCCACGCAGCTCCTGGTTTTGTACTTAGGGAGTCACAACATCAACGGCGCTAAAGGAACACCACCAGAGTAGCAAAAAGACAAATAAATTTAGAGAAACGCCAACACCTCGGCGCTAAGGCACAGGGTGACACGCAGCCCCTTGCAGGGCTGACCTAACATCCCCGCCACACTGACAGCAATCTCTGCAGGCAACAAAGTGCCTTTAAGCCCACGCTGGGAGCTTCAAGGCAGCGCGGTCAGACCTCGGTGTTCCAGCCGCGGAGACGAGCTTGGCCGTCCCTTTCACACGAGACAAGCAAAACTCCCTTCCCCCGATCACCCTCAGGTCTGACCCGAGCAGCCGATGGAAAGGCACTGCTGGCAGCGTTACGTTCCGGGACACGGCGCACGTCGGCTGTCCCGGGGCCGAGCGGGTCTGTGCCCCGCTCCGAAGGAAACCCAGCGCAGGGTACCGCTCCTTCCGTGCGCTTGGGCCCTTTTCCTTCAGAATCCCGCTTGTTACCAGGCACAGCTCAATCTTTTGCAAGGGGAAATCAACGAACGAGCAACCCCTGCGCTAAAAAAAAAAAGGAGGGGGGATATAATAAAAATATGACCTAAAGAGCTTTTTCCCCATCAAGGGCCGCGCTGTCATTCAAGCGCATGGATGACTAAAATGTTTCCTGTCCAGACAACGCAGCTTGACTCATTCCTGGCACGGTCCCCACCGCACCACTTGCACCGGCCGCGGGTGCCACGCACCTGCCCGCGGAACTACCGCGGAACCCCGGCTCGACCTCACCCCGCGAGGACGCGGAAGCGGGAGGAAGCGGCTTTACCTGCTCTCAGCGGGGTAACGGCGGCTGCCGGCGCGGGGCTCATTGCGGGACGGGACGGGACGCTCCGATCCAAGTGCGGCTCTCAAGGTGCCGCAGCCAAACCCCAACTAATCCTCCGGGGCACAACTCCGAGGGCCGGGCACGCGGGCCGCCCGGCGGGCATCCTTCCCGCTCCCTTCTTCACGCAAAGATGGTTCCGTGGGAGGGAGGAGAGCGCGATCGGGGCGCGCTGTGTGAGGGGCGCTAACAGAGCGGCAGCAGGACAAAGAAAACCATGTGCGGCGGAGCGCGGGCAACTCCGGGTCCCGGGGCCAACGTTCCTCCCGCCCGCCCTCCGCGGTCCAGGCGTCCCTTCCTCCGGGCGGGTGTCTGCTGCTGCTTCGGCTTTAGGGGGGTTTATTTTGGGGGGTGATATATGTACGTATTAAAAAGTCATGCCCGTCCTCTCCCGAGACAAAGCGGGCTCCCGCCGGGGCACCGTCCCTCCCGCCGTCCAGGGCTCGCCGCGGCCGCGTTCAGGTGAATTCCATCGGGGAGAAGCAGCAGCCCGGCCCCAAGCTCCTCCGGCCCCGCCGAAACAACCCCGCACGCCTCTATAATCCCCGGGGAAGGGGAGGATCGGCCGCCCCGCGCTGCTCCGCTCCGCGCTGCTCCGCCCGGCCGGGCTGCGGGCTGCGGGCCGGACCGGACCCCTCACCGCCGCCCGGGCGCTGCGCTCCGCTCCG
>JASSUY010025407.1:0-19927 GCA_032466535.1 Forpus xanthops
TGAGGGACACCACTCGTTACCGGTTTCCAGCTGGACATTGAACCATTGAGCACAACTCTTTGTGTGTGGCCATCCAGACAGTTCATTATCCATCGAGTGGTCTACCTATCAAATTGATGCCTCTCCAACTTAGAGACAAGGATGTCATGTGGGACAGTGTCAAATACTTTGCACAAGTCCAGGTAGATGACATCAGCTGCTCTACTCCTATCCATCAGTTCCGTAGCCCCATCATAGAAGGCCACCGGATTGATCAGGCAGGATTTCGCCTTAAGTGAAGCCATGCTGGCTGTCACCAAGCACTTTGTTGCATTTCATGTGCCTCAGCATGCCTTCCAGGACAATCCACTCCAAGATTTTGCAAGGCACAGAGGTGAAGCTGACTGGTCTGTAGTTCCGTGGCTCATCCATTTTCCCCTTCTTGAAAATGGGGGGAATATTTCCCTTTTTCCAGTCATCTGGAAATTCACTTGTCTGCCAAGATTTTTCAAATATGATGGACAGTGGCTTAGCAACTTCATCTGCCAGCTGCTTCAGGACTTGCGGATGGATTTCATCAGGTCCCATAGACTTGTATATGCTCAGGTTCCTAGAGATGATCTCGAGCCAGATCCTCTCCTACAGTGGGCCCAGGGTCTTCATTCTTACAGTCCCAGTATCTGCCTTCCAAGGCTTGGGTGCTATGGTCAGAACATTTTCCAGTGAAGAGCATCCTTCCCATCCTACAAGTGTTATAAGAAAAAGAGTTAGACCAGCACTCTAGAGTTTTATATATAAATTTTAACCATAAGTGACTTTGTTTCTTCTGAAAATAGGGCAAGCAATAACCATGACTGTTGCTGGATGAAATTTCTGGCAGTGCTGTTCATTCCTTGCACGGCTCAGTCTGTCAGATCTCTTCCTTAGGTATTGGTATTTGAATTCTCTAGGTAGACACTGAAATTATGTTAACTCTTTTTCTTTTCTTCTTTGACTTCCTCTCAGCTTAATAGGAGGTCTAACAGATAGCATGCACCAAACACTGATACTTTCCACAGCACAGGAATCTCAGGACTCATCCTGGAAATTCAGAAGCTCATGCTGGCAATTCAGACAGGCTGGAGTATTTAGTCACCTGGGTCCCTTCCAGAAGCAGATGCATGTATATGTCCCCAGACTAGAATTTTTTATCATTGTAGCAGGACAAAATATTAAAGTCAGAATTTATTACATCTAGATTTCTGGCAACTTTAATTTCATGAAGAAGATGATAGGGCAAATCACTAGTTCTGATTTTTTCTTATTATAATTTACAGCACTAACGAGCAGCAAAAATGTAGACTCCTGAAAAAAATCACTCTTTGCTGCTTTTCTTCAAAGGCAAGATTAAAATATTCACAAATGCCATTCCATAAAATAATTACAGTTTAGCTTTGATCTGCTCTTTCCATCTCATCCCACCACCCTATCAGCCCTTCAGAATATTACCTACTTCATGGTGACATTCTGTCAGACACTGGATACAATCTTGAAATACTAAAATAGTTTCAAAGTTGCCTTATAAACATCAACTTCTTTATTAACCACACAAACAAGAACCATGATTTTAGGGGACTGAGGAGAAAAAAGTGAAGAAAATCACCTTCACCTAAAATTAAATTAGTTTGGAATTATACCTGTAGAAAAAAATAACCTCTTCATTCTTCTGCATTCGTTTCATGAATTATTTCGTTGCCATGCATAAGCTATGCATGTGCAACTGTGCACTGTATAGGAAATGAAAATGCCTTCTCTTTCTATTATAATCTATCTTTTCTTTTTAGACTATGCTGATATATGTCATGGCCAAATCATAGCCTCATTAAACAAGTTCTTGAACTTCATATCTCAAATTTATAGACATTTTTATTCTTGCATAGAGAGTAACAAGAAAAAAATCCAGTGGAACTTGGAGCTCTTTTTTTCATTTAACTAAATGCATAGAATTGCAAATATCCAGTTATTGCATAGTGGTGAGTAAAGATGAAGAATCAGAACCTTAGTTGTGGGTTTGGGGAGTAATGTGTTGATATTGTTTGATATTGTCTTTAAAGATATAGAGTGAGCTAATATTTTCTGATGGAATTATTGCCTGAGTGATTTAAGCATTAAGCATGTCTTGTCCAAATCTTTGTTGAAGTAATTCCACTCAGGTCAGAGCTAGTTCCTGCTATTAGAGTACAGTGATACCTTACAAGTTTGGGAGCATTAAGAAAGAGTTTGGAAGGTGCAGTGAGACTTCATTTTCCCACTACTTTTTCACTCTGACACACATATACAATGACACTTTCAAAAGATGTGATCAGGGTGTACTGTGTCTTACCGGCTTGTAGGTCAAGACTGGCAAAACTAAATTATCTTGTGGACTGTCAGCACTGATTAAGCCATTTGGGAAGAGAGTGAAATTTCACTGGTAAATAACCACTTTCCTCTTCCATATTGTTTAAGGAAGACAGATGTTTAATATCAGGATTTTCTGTTCTGAGATTAAGGATTCCTCAGAGACTGCCATTCCTACCTTTCTGTTGGAAAACAATTCAACTCATGAGTACTCACAGGGTTATCTTCTAAAAGAAAGATTTTGATACTGGACCCATTTAAAAATATATTGTTCCCTTTTTGATATGAGATGTACATGTTCAAGGGTAAAATACATCTGTTTCCTGACTAGATCTGGTAGTCAGCTTAAAATAAAAAATGGATTTCAGGTCGCTATTACTACCAGGTGGAAAGTAGGAAGTAACTTGGAACTCAATATATTTCACAAAAAACACTCATTTACTGACACTATTTTGCAAATATGTACATTTTTATACACTGGAATTAAGAGTACTTTTTGTTATGGTCAGTTGTTATTTGTCCAAGTAGGTTTAGAAACATAGACAATTTATGTCTTTTGTCCTGCTATTGTTACCTTCTCTGAAAGCTTATATTGCTCCTGGGAACAAAGCAAAAAAGTTTTCCTGTTTTGCAGATGTGAATAGTTCAAATAAATAAACCTACATTTTTTTACTCTTGTTGTTTGGCTTTAAACTCATGCATAGCAACAACATTCAAGATGAGCAGCTTGGAAAAGCTGAGATTAAAATAAACAGAAGCAAAGAGGAATTTCAAGAAAACAAATGGAATTTTAGAGAGTAAAACCATATTGTTGAAAACTTCAGCTTGACAAAAGAAAGAATGAACAGCATTTTAAGGACTGCCCTGGTGAAATATCTGAAGCATAGGCAGTCAACAGTAATGCCCTTGTCATTGTGCAGATTGACAAAAGTGATGGTTTACCATCTGGTGGCCACAAATTAATGGGAAATGAAAATTGTGTGTGCCAGAGCTAATGTTTGGAATACACTGCCACGGAGCTTCCTCTGGACCCCTGCTGCTGCTAGTAGGATATGCCTTACTTGTCTAGCACAGACTTACATTGAATAATAAAGCATCTAGTTTTGTGCAGGCAGGAGGCTTGTATCAAAACAAATTTTATGCCACCAGAGAGAAATAGGTAGTAGCAATGCAGCATGACTTCTTGTCAACAGCAGCATTAGACATAATAACCTGAAGGTTTTTTCATGCAGCACTGATACTCTGTGACTGGGTAGACTTCTAATAATTATTGCTAGTTGGAAGCAATTGAGCAAAGAAAATTAGATTCTATTCCTGCATCATCTAACTCACAGTACCAGATCCAGTTTTATTCAGCATCTATACATATTTGCCTTTGTGTTTTTAGCACATTGATTATGGAATAATTTTAGCCAATACTGAAAGAAGGACTTGATCCACTGCAGTAATTATGTAGATTTTTGTCAGGTTTAGGTGAATATTTTCACAAGTGCACTAAATTGTTTTAGTTTTATGAAGTGAGGAAGAAATTATTGTAGTGGTAGATACTTAAAAATGTTCTTCAAAACAATAAAAGAACAAAAACAACAAAATACATGTTTTCAAGCACAGTATTCATACTGTATGATAGAGTCACATGATATCTTTTAGATTACAAACATATTCAGACAGATTTCCAAATGGTGGCTAAAATCAGAGATGATTGATACATAAAATCTCTGCTACTAATGCACTGGTGTCACAGAGTTGAAGTTGAACTCAATGACTTCAGAATGTCTGACAATAAGAAAATTTTATGCTATTGCCATAAAGTGTCACAATAATATTGATGAGCCCCTGTGACCTAGGTCTCTGTGATCTAGGCTTTTCTAACCCCCAAAAAAATCTAGACTTTAAAATATTTGATAGCTATGATTTAGCAAATACATCTTTTGTGATTAGATGAGGGAAAGAAAAAAAAATATATATTTAAGACCAGTTCCTGGACAGAAAGGCAGGAAAATAATTATGCAGGTAAAAGGAGATTTCAGTGGGCATATAAGCTATATCAGGACATATCTAGGAAACATGACTGATATATCAGTATAGGACGAACAGCCCTTTAGTACCTGAACAGCCTCATTAACAATGTTGCATCTACAAAGAAACCATGACATTTCTAACTAAAAAGAAAAAGTTAAAAAAACCGCACAGCATTAGGAGAAAACAGTGGATCTGACACCACCTAATTCTGTTCTGAAAGCTCCAGAATCTATTAACTCCAAGGACAGAGTTATTAGTGAAAAGACTAAGAACTCTCCTAGAATCCTTTGGGGATTGAAACATCAGGCAAGATTTCCTTGGAAAACAGAGAGCACAGAAAGAATTTGATTAGTTTGACTGCACTGACATCTAAGATACAGAAATCTAGACTGCAGAGCCTACATGATTGCACTGCACCTGGTCAAATGTGGGTATAACCATCATAAAAAGGCAAAGAGTGAAAGATATTGAAAGTGTCTAGATAAATTAGGGAACAGAGAGACAGAAATTAGAGGACAGAAAAAGTCATCAAACTTAGGGAGGGAAAATTTGAAGAAAAATGCCTGAGGAGCGATGGAGTAGATGGGTAACAGGTAAAGAGAGGGAGAAAAATCTGCATTTCTGATTTTAGGTCAGGTAAACATGAGAGGTAGTGGTGAGAGTGGTGTGAGAAGTGAATATGGTAGAAAAAACAGGTGAGAGGCTAAAATATAATGATGAGAGAGGAATTCCATGATACTGCTGCAGACAACAAAAGAGAGACACAATAGTAGTTGGAAATGAAATTAGATCTATACTATGACAGTTTTCTTTAACTACTTTTTACTTAAAAAATAATTTAATAGAATAGAAAATTCTTGCACTGTTGAAAAGAAAAAAAGGTACAGCTTAAAGTCAAAGCTGGGATCATAGAGTAAACATGAAAAAATTCTAGCAGGAAGGCCATGAATGACCAATTTAGTTTTTTGGATGAAAAAAAAAAAGAAGGAAGGAAAAGTTCTGATGGGAGGGTGGTTAGAAAGTATGAGGTTAAAAATTAAAGACTTGTACAAAAATATCAAAGCAGAGAAAAGAAGGCATTGAGATATATGGGTAAAATCTATGTGAAATCAACTGCACACAAAAAATTCTCTACACTTTTTCTTTTTTTAATTTTTTTTCTTTTACTTGGAATAAATTCATGATTTCTGTAAACAGTGAGTGACATGGTTTAGTGGGAGGTGTCCCTGTTCATGGCAGAGGGATTGTAACTAGATGATCTTAAGGTCCTTTCCAACCCTAACTATTCTATGATTCTATAGTGATCCTGCTCATCCTGAATGAAATTTTCTAGATCGTGACAAATGCACTGACAAGGAGATTTTATATTAAGCAATTGACATCTACTGAAGACTTTGTCATCTATGAAATCATCCAACCTCCCATTGTGTGTGGTGCTGAAAATACACTGAGAACTGGAGAGGGCATTATCTTGAAGATTTCAGGTTAGAAATAATATAAATATATCTTATGGACAGTCATATACACTCTGGTGGGAATAAGAGAAGAAAGAAGGCAAAACCAAGTAGCTCTTTTTAAAATAGCTTATTCTTCTTCAACACCTTCCATTTAATATCCTCTGAAGGTATTAAACCATGAGATGTAACAATAATTTTCTAAACCAGAGAAATGCAATTCTCAAGTTGTAGGCACATAGCCAGTTCAATCCAGCACAAGCTGGTGCCCTACATGGAGCTTTTATGCTATAATAGCATTCACGTAGTTGCACAAAGAAACAGATTAGAGATTTTATCAGCTGGAAGCTGATCAACTTTGTGTGCTTCTTTCATCTGGACCAATTCCTCTATCAGGCAGCAGAAACACAAGTCCTGGTGAAGTGAAAGTGGTCATGAATAGCTTTCTTCTATCAGGCCACTAACTTCAGCCAAATGATGCCTAAATTTAAGGCAAACATAGGATTTGAGTTTATTAGTCTTGAATTTATGTAGTTGCAAGGGAGCTGTTTTCTGTGTGAAGATAGAATACAGAAAAGGTCTGTGAGTCAGTTTTCTCTTAAATGCCACAAAAGCCCTTCAGTGCTTATCTGCTTTTCCCTTGGCTCGTGAGAAAACCTTTGATTTGCTCTTCTTTTGCATCAGGGTCTTATTAAATTTTTTTTTGCTTTATTTTGCTTTATTACACTTAGTAATGTTTGTCTTTTCAGATTTTTGCTTCTCCTTTTTGATTTAATCTGCAAATGCAATTGAAAAAAAAAAAAAAAAAAACAAAAAGAACCCAAATACCAAATTAACAAAAAGTTTTGAAGTAGAATTAGACAGGTGTGTTTTAGTTTCAGTCCTTGATAAAGAGATACCTTAATGAAGAATTAAGAAATCAGTATGTCCAGGCTGAAATAAAAAAAAAAAACACTGAACTTAAAAACTGGCTCAAATATTGGCATTCATCACTATTATATCACAACAAACTGGAGCCAAAAGAAGAAGCACTGAGCTGGCACATGCTGTTTAGGTCTTTTTCCTCCATTTCTCCAGCAGGAAACACATAAGAATTGCTTTGTAGGTGAGGAGTACATGAGAAATAATGAAGATATGCAGAGCTTCAAAATCACTCAAGAAGTAGCTTCACTTCTGAGTAAGTTAACAGCAAGAACTCTTTACTTAAAGGTGATTTCAAGTGGAGCAGATGTATGAAGAGAATTCTGTGTGGACTTCATGATGATTTTTAGTGCATTCAAATGCAAATGATAACCCCAACCTTAATTTAGAGAAAATTAATCTGCAACAATCTAAAATTGGCATTTTTTTTTCTTCTGCATATTAAGTAAGGCTAGGAGCTCCACAAGAAATTGCCTTATTTGTCCCTTCTCATCAGGCAGGAACAGCTATTGAAACCTTTCCTGACAGATTTGCATAGCCTGCTTTTAAAATCCTAAAATCATTAGCTGGATTCATTCACTGCAGTGTTGCAAACTGTTGGATGACCCAGGCTCTGCATCCCAGATCTTGCTTTGTCAGTAAACTACTGAAGCAGTATTGACAAAAGCTTAAATGAATGTCCAAAAGATTGTAGAGCAAAAGACATTAAACGCTGACAAGCTGGAGAGAGTTCACAGAAGCCCAACAGCTAAACGTAGCATTCAGAAACAGAATGGTCTCTTAGGTTGTGTGCACCCACATCTCTGACAATACAGTATTTTTTTCTTTACTTAGCCACAATTTGCTCTGTAATTCTAAAGTCTCTTAATATTAGACTGTTTCCTCACATGCCCTTGCATCTGTTGTTTAGATGAACAGCATGTTTTACCTTATCATCCACTCCTTTCTATACCTCATTTGTTTTTTTCCTTTCATGTATTCCTTCCTGTAATTTTCTACATTTTTCCCAATATCATTCAGTGAAACACTTCAGATGCTCCATGAGTAATGATAAATACTGCTGTATCTTTTAATCTTGACAGTGCAGTAGGACTAAAAATATATAATTCATATTTCCTGTTCCAGAGAAATTGTTTTATCATTTCCATTTTTAGACCTGGAAGGCTCATTCATGCTGTCAGGCTTGGAGAAAATTTAGATAGAGTTGTAGACACAGTAATAATCCAGGAGTAGTTTTAGGATGTTGGTGACAAGGATATAAATGAATTAGTGCTATCATTATCTTTAGATGCTTTATATTCAGATCTAAAATCCTACAAAGAGTCAGATCACAATACTCGAGGTCTCACTCATACACATAATAGGAATCAGTTAATGTCCTGAATAGCTTCTGTGGTATCATTAATGGATTTACTGTATTAACTGTTCAGCTACAGCCATGCTGTTTATCTCAAAAAGGTTCTGAATTCAAAATTTTGGCCCTGGAAAGTTTATCACTTCAGGCTCCACATAGATGATTAAACCTGCTTTGAATAAAAACCTAATGCACAGAAAGACACCTACACTCAGGTTTATAAATCAGTCTTAAATTTAGGTATCTTGATCAAGGGGACTCTTACCCTAAATTACCAGCTGCTTCTTTGATTAAAAAAAAAATTTTAACACTTAAAGCTAAATTACAGAGGTAGTATCTCCCCGATTTATTTTGCTTGGGTTTTCTGTTTGGTGGTTGTTTTTTTTTTTAACACACTGCTATTATGTTCCCAGCCATGACCAAACCAGATATACTGTTGTAAGAAAACATTCAAAATTTGCAGCCAAACTTGAGGAACTAGAAATACTTATTAGAAGTATGTTAGACTATAATATTAATGACAAATATTTCTTGGAAATTAGAGACCACAACTGCTTACTGGAAGTTTATCTGTGCCTGAATACACTGACAAATTCCTTTGCCTTTCTCTTTTCTAGATGGGGTCCTGGGCTGACAACTCTCATATGCTGATGTTATCAACTACAAAGGTGATTGTAGTGCATCAAGTGTAATCAAGAAATATAAGCTCACATTAATGTGTGCTCTTAGTGGAATTGCAATCCCATATTTCAGCACTACTTTCCACCCTCTGCAATCATTTACACCTATGCAAATTTGTACTGGGTATTTTGCTCCAACATTCAACTATCACACATTTTCATAAGCCCAAAAGGTTAAATTCAGGGGAGAATTAGCTTCCTCTCCTCTCCTCTCCTATTCACTTGTGGGCCAAATTATGCATTTGGAAAGGTCTACATAAGAGATTAAAACCTTTGTCCATATTCAGCCTTCCAACTTTCCTTAAAGAACCAAGGGTGAAAGGATTTGCAAACATACCAAGGTTTCAGTAACTTCTGCACCTTTCCTCAAGAGCCAGTTTCAGATGTTGGAAGGAAGAAACAAAACTTTGTTTCCATTTTCACCTTTCTGCCTGTGGACTTCCATCCCCAAGGCTGAAGGTGAGTTGGAAAAGGAGAAGCTATATGACTAGTGCTTCATAATGTTTGATTGTATAGCTGGCCTTGTGGTGGGTTTTATCCAGGAAAAAGGTGGACTAGTTTGTTTTCCATGGAACTCCTCTTTTTTTCTCAGTAGCTACAAGCATTCAGCTCCTCACAATATTTTTTCCTATATGCTGTTGATGCTTATATATTTACTGGTGAAATAGATTAAGACTTGCACTTTTAGTGAATTACCTAGAAATTATTTGTCATTTAGTAGAAAGACAAAGTGCCTAATGTTGCGAGATACATCAAGTTGGCCAAATATGGGGGACTTTTTGATGCAATATATACTGCCCGAAGGTCCTAAGCTTCTGACATACAACTTGCTCTTTATTCATCCATCTAAAAGGAGTTTGCTGAAAGCATAACGGGACATATACATAGCTGTTTACTTCTAGAATAGGAGATTAAAAAAGATCCACAACTGTACAAATTTGAATATTAATGTGTCTCCTATTCTGCAGGAAATGTCTTGCTTCACAGGAAGTCTTTACTCATTAAGGTTGCATTCCCTTCAGAAGTAATGTCTTACAGTTTACAGTGCGTGTTACAGTTTCAACAGAGTACCTTATCATTATAAACCTCAGAATCCATTTCCAAAACGACTTCAACTGCTTGGAGTTATGTAATGACTCCACTTATATTTATAGTTCATATCATCCCATAAATTTCCTTAGGTCTTTAGGTTTTCAGAGTGTGAGTAAGCAATTTTCTGCAAGTATATTTTAAGTCCTGTATTACCCCATTCTGATTTTGTTCAAAGCTGTTTCCATAGCAACACCTAAAAATATTCATTTCTAAAAACAAGGAAGTGCCTTTAGCAGCTTAATACATGTAATTCTCTTTTTGTGGCAAACAGTATAGTCAACTCTAAGATCTAAACTTAGAGAATGTTGTAATCAGTTCTTAATATATTTAAATAACTTCCAGATAGTTTCATTACCAAAACTATCCTTAGGCAGTGACAAAAATCTTTTAATTCTGGCAAAATAACTCCCCTTCTAGTAACATAAGGAACCCTCTAAGTAATTACAAAGATGAGTTCATCTGAATTAAAAGAAAGATGAATGCTCTTTATTAAAGTCAGTGATAGGTCTCCACGCCACCAAATAGAGTGGGAAGAGACAGGGCATGAAATTTATCCAAGTAACAGTCCAGCTGTTTGCAGTTGAAGGTAGTGTGGACCAGACCAATCATACTAAGGTTTTAACTCTGTTACAAAAAACACAGAGGACTAGAAGACCTGTGTTTCCAAACAGAGAGAAACATAGTAAATGCAAGCCTGTTACAGGATGTCAACTCACGGATTTCTGTTAGTGTTCTCCATTCCAGTTATTAATGGCATGGTTCTCTCTTCATCATGTCTATTTTGGCTTTGAGATGGAGTCCTACAACAAGTCATTGGGAGGAGACCATTGTACTTTCAGTTTTACTCTCACTTTAAAGCTTGAACCCCCTTGGGAAGGGAGACTGGAGGTGACCTCCAGAGAGACCTTTCAACCTAAACTATTCCTTTATTCTAACTTTATTACTACTTCAAAGCCCAGAGATTAATGGAAAAGTTGTGAAACTAAGTGTCACAGTTTTGAGGTTTGCAGGAAATAGCTCCCGAAACTGGATGCAATAGACCCAAGAGATTGTGTTACTTGAGGCTGAGGGCTCCTCCAATGGTTTTGGAAGGGGAAAGAGTAGTGACATGCTCTGTGGAATGAAATCATAGCTTAAAGTAAATAGTTTCCATATGCTTTTAAGTTAGATGAAAACAATCATGTAAGAAATGTCCTCCAGTTTTGCTATCCTCAGTTCAGACGTATCTAACTCACAATTTACTGAAGGGACATTACAGCTGGTCTTGCACACCTCTGTAAAGCTGTCTGTATGTTTGTCCTTTTTTTTTCAAAATGCATTTTGGTCTAATGTCTTGATTTGGGAGGGTGGTGGTCATGAATTGGATGATCCCTTTAGTTTCCTAATTCTCTTAAGTGAAGAATCTCTTAAAGGGAACTAAACACATTATTGACAACCAAGTATCTTACAACTGCCTTTTCTCCCAGCTGTTAGGACTATTCACTCAAGTAAAAAGACAAGCTGCTAGAATGAATATAAAATTGTAATATAAGTTCAATAAATGCTTCCTGAGAATAAAATCTGTTACACTACTGTACAGTCTTTAACAGGAGATTTATAAGTCTCACAGATTTGAGAAGCTGAAGCCTGCTAACCTTGGAAAATTGCTCTTAGAACTTGTGCTGACACAATAGCCTGGCAATATTTTTTTAGAGATACATGCTTTATGCTGTGATAAAGTAATAGGAATGCATTTCTGAATTTCCTGGGCAAGAGACAATAGAGCTGATTGGCCAGCTGGTCAGGGACCCATAGAGATTGCTTCAATTCTTTGCAATTGACATGACAGAAAAGACACTAGGGCTACCTGCAAGTCCTGTACTGCATGTCATACTGATCTTTCTCATATCACAATGTAGTTACTTTGAAATTCTGATATTTTATCAAATTTGTCTGAAAATGGCTGTTATTAGGTGAAAAATGATTAAAATAGACAGAGACAAACATGACTGCATATCCCATGTTTCTTCATAAAACTAAGTCATCCTCTTCCCACACACAAACAAGCACACAGATTTCTTTTTCAGTAAGATCACACAGCTGTCAAGTAATAAGTAGCTTAATCATAAGTTGCGATTACTTTTTCAAGTTGTTTTTTAAAATTTTCATCTTCCACTTCTGGGCTGAAATATCCCATTAATTTTGTAACCTTACTCTTTACTAATTTCTCCCAGTGTGATCTTCAGCTTCCTTTTATTTCATCCATCTGTTATGCATTATAAGGTCTTTATGATAAGGACAGTTATTCTTTGCATCTCTATACAGCATCTGTCACAGCAAGGCCCCAAAGTGAAAAATGCCTCAGGCTGAAACCTAAGTATTAAATGAAGACCCTTAGTATAATTTATAAGAATAAAATACTTCTTTGAGTATATATCAGAACCCTGACCTCTCAGAATTTGTCAGTGATAGTTTGTGAAGAAATTCAAGTAGAAGAGGTGAAATCATTGTACTCTTTTTAATTTTTTTTACCTTCCTCCCCCCTCCCCCCCCAAACCAGGAAAAACTATCATGGCACCTCTGAATGTAAGGCACTTTTACTTGAAAGCATGGAGCATAGTTCTACTGTTCTTAACAAGCAGTCATTTGTTATATCCTTTACATTGATCATGAGCCAGGTTAAGAAGCAGGGAGTAAACATTTCCAGCGTGCCTGGAGACATGATGTCCAGAAAGCTTTGTTTGGCATGTTTTTATAGATTTGTGGAACAGCCAGTTCTACTGTAGTGCTGTGTCAGTTATTGATATTACATTTTAATACACTTCACTAATGAGTGGAACTGCAACTCTAATCACCACTAGTCAAACAAGCAATGAAAAAAAAAAAAGAGAACATCTGACTGGAATGTGAATGCTCCTAATTGGGCTCACCATTCATCTCGTGGTGTGACCAACATTCAAAGGTCTATAATAGCGTGTGAATAAAATTATCATATTAGAAAGGTGAGGAGATCAGAAGAAATGGTCCTTGGTAGAGTGGCTGATAACACCAAAATTATCTGAAGAGCAGTTCAAATTTCTTCAACAGACTTCCTCTATTACCTTGAGAATGAGAACTGACTTAGAAGGAATGACTGACTTTCAGAAGACCATTGTTTTAGCTCCTGAAGTGCCCTTGGTGCTTCTGGGCATCATCTGTTTAACCCCAATCACAGGAAAATATTTTAGGGAAACATTGTTAATGGATCATTGTTCAAATATGACAAATGCACGAGTGTTTTTGTGTAGGCTTCTCTTGGCATGTTTAACTCTACTACAATAATTGTATAAAATGTTGAGTAATTTTGCAGGACATCATTTCCCAAATCATCCATATCTGACACTTAAAACATTCTGTTACTGTACAAGAACATAATTTTCTTAATGCAGTGCATTGTGAAATATTTCTATTTAGCCACTTTTCCATGTGCTCTTTCTCCCCATCCCCCCAAAAAAAAAAGTTAAATTTTTAAAGAAAACAAAAAAAGCTACAAATTCAGAAAATCAACAACAATTGTGTTTCTTGTCATAGAAGAGTTAATACAATTTTTGACATTTCAATGCATTTTCATTTGTCAGGAAATTTACATACTGTTGGATAATGATGTGTTGATGGAATATTTTTTTACTCCAAATATGAGAAATGAATTAATATCTCTTTTGGTTCAGAAGAGCTACAGGATAATGCTCAAACCAGATAAATCTAAAAGTTAATTGCTGGATAGGTAGCTGCTGGGCTGCCTGAGCACTGAAAAGTTCTTATAAGTAGTTATATCCACTTTTTTTTCCCCAAAGCCTCTCAAATTCCTCCTGCCCATTTTCTAACCCTGCTGGGCATATTCCTTCTTAGACCATGATATATCTTGGGGGGATAAAATCAGTTCAGATGAAAGGATTATTTGGTTAAAATTAGTGCTTGCCTGACATTCTGGGATACAGCCTTCACTACAACAGATTCACTGCAGATTTCCCTCTCAACAGAAGATGGAATTTTTTTCCACTTCTTTGCTTTTTCATGTTGATTTGGAAAAGGGGTGGGTGGATACAACTCCGTTAACTTTAAACTACTGTGAAATTTATTGAAATGCATTTATGTTCTAACTTAAACCATCGTAGTGTGTTTTTACCCTGTTATCCAGATCTAAACTAACACTTGCGTAAACTGCACATGGAAATTCTTGCAAAAACTAAGATCTCTGCATGAAGCATGTCCTGGGTTCAGCAGTAGCAGTCATTTCTCTCCTTAGTAGCTGGTGCAGTGCTGTGTTTTTCAATTTTTGGCCTGGGAACAGCACTGATAGCACTGATGTTTATAGTTATGGCTTAGAATGCTTGGTTTGACCAAGGACTTTCTGAGGCTCATGCTCTGCCAGGGAACAGGGGAAGATGAGAAGAAGCAGAAACAAGACACCTGACCCAAACTGACCAAAGAGGTATTCCATACCACAGCGCATCATTCCCAGGATGGAAAAACTGGGGTCAGAAACTCGGAAGAGGGCAGTTCATGGCTTGGTTGTCAGGTGGTGAGCAGTTGCATCCTCTTCCCTTGTATTTCCCTTATTATTATTATTGGTGGTAGCAGTAGTGATTTGTGTTATTCCTTAGTTACTGGACTGTTCTTATTTCAACCCGTGGGAGTTACATTCTTTTGATTCCTTTCCCCATTCCCCCTCCCTTGGAGTGGGGGTGAAGAAAGAGGGGGAAATGAGTGAGAAAACTGTGTGATTTATAGCTCAAACCATGACAAAACATAAGCAAATTGTTGACTCACATATATTTTATATTAAGTTTAGGAATCGCAATCCAGGTGAACAAAGAAAATGGTGTCTATCACAGGAGTATAATGTATTCCCAGGTAAATTGTAGGGTTTTTGTAGAGGCCAATTTTAGAGCTTTTCAAAACATTCAACACGTATGCCCACATCCACCTCCAGTATCCACCTCTTTTCAATTTTTAAGGCCCTCTCCCTTTCTCTCAAGATAATCATGTAAAGTATCAACAATAAGAAACATCAGAAGCAAATATTTCTTAGCTGCCTTCACTAGTGACATCTGAGTTATCAAGACTACTCTTCAGCCTTCTCAAAGCACAGTGAAGCAGTTAATGTCATCTCACCAAAAGCAGTCCTGACTAAATGCAGACATTCACATTTCCCAGTCAGCCTATACTCCCTTATAGTCAATGCACATCAAGTCCACAGAGTTAGTATTCAGGACATGATTAATTTTCTTCTAAAGAAATCTCTGCTATGTTCCATAGCAAAATAATGTGTTTAATGGAAATGCTGAGCAGGTACTTGAAAGCATGGTGCTGATGTACGGTTGTGAAGGGACCTTACCTGTAGTGCAATAGCATGGCTGTTGTACACTCTTCAAGTTACAAACACTATGGTTGACTTAACATAAGTAAAAGGAACACAAACATTTAAAGTCCCAGCTTTTCCATGAAACCTGTTTTTTTCTTAATTATTCTCTGTCACAGTTTTTCCTTCAATCGCCAAGAACAGGCTTGTGCAGATGTAAACCATTTCCCTTATGGAACAGCTGCATCACATTTTCAGGGAATTTCAATCTGCTGGTGGGCTAATATCAGCCAAGATGTGTTTTAAAGTTGTTATTTCATCATATTTCTGGAGCAAAAGAAAATGCAACCTAGTTATGTGCTGTATCTGAGGAAGATCATTCAAATTGGTACAACTGGAATCACTCTAATTACTGCTGTATATGTCTGTGTTTCACAGAGGAAACAACCCAAGGACAGAAATTTTTGGACTCAAGCTCCTACAAATATTCTCTCTATATTTAATCCAATGACCATTTGCTTTTTCTTCCTTGAGCAACAAACCGCCTTTTCAAGAATTTGTATTCTTTTCTGTTAGGAATATATTTACAATACTACCATTTAACTCTGTGCCATTGATCAGCTGGTTTAAGTTTATCATGGAAAAAAAAAAAAAAAACCAAACCCTGAGTATATTTCTAAGATAAAAAAGTCTGAGACCCAGTGTTCTTCTAACAAACTTTAGCTGGTCAGCAGTCTGAAAACAGAAGGTGACTTGTCAGCCAAGCTGATTTAATTCTTTATTTGTCCATTTTCTGTTTATGAAAATAAGAGTGGTGGAGCATGTATGAAAAGGTCTTTTTTTTTTTTTTGTGGTACCAACTGATATAAGAAATACATATTTTCAGAATTAAATATGCATTTTTTTATCCTGAAGACTTTAGGTGTCAGCATTCAGAATATTAAGAGAAGATTTTTCATCAAATATAAATCATAGAAAATTATCCTTACCTGCTTCAAATGCTAAAGCCAAATTCAGTAGTTAATTGCTAGATTCTAATAAAACACTGGGATGGAGTTCACAGTTTAGAGCCGTGTAGTCTTGGAGCGTATACTACACATCAGAGAGGAGCATTTTGAAGAACTCTTTTGATGTTTCAACATCCACTCTTGGTTTAGTAGCCAGTGAAGGTTGTGACCACCCTGGTCCACATCATACTCTCTTTCCATGAGTTAAGGCTTAAAGGATCTGTGCTTCAGTTTGCACCATCATGAGTTTCTTCCCTTCTTTTTCAGACAAGTGATGAGAAGATGCAAAAGAGAATGGCAACAGGTCCGTCACATTTGTATATGGACATTCCATGCTCGGAAGGTGCTAACTTGAATCATCTCCCTGCACACATATACACACATTTGAAAAAATGACAATATCAGCAACACTGTGACCTGAATTTCAACACTGGAGATGTTTCTAGTAATAGTCTAAATTACTGCAGTTCTGCATTTTTGTTTGTTTTTTGCTTGTTTATTTGCTGGTTAATAGGGACATTTTAGCAGTGATATTTCCCAGTACCTGGCTCTGAATCTTAGATTTCAAAATGTGGAATTTTCTAAGAATTTACAAGTGCTGGGATAGGAAATCCTAATGAACAGAAATGGAGGAAAAAAACCACAACCAAACAAAAACAAAATCAAAAAACAGCAAAACCAAACAAACAGAAAGCAAAACAACAAATCCCCCCATAGCAGTAATGTCAGAAAATGTTAGACTTGCTTATCCACACATCAGCAGGAGCAAAACTGACAAATGCTATTGAATGCAGGTAAAATCCTCATGGTTATTTACACCACCTGTGAATCTCAGAGCTATCAGCAAATTTTAGTCTCTTTAGATTTAAAATGCCCTCCAATTTTCTGAACAGGATAAAAAATTAGATCATATATTTTAGTAAAAGTTACTTTGTTTTGACATTGTTGGCAAAGAAACATCCATGCCAATTTTGAGGATATGAGTAAGTATACGTGTCAAGAGAGATTTAAAAATAAAAAAGTGATTATACCAGATAAATATTCCAAGACATAGCTGTGCAGGGACAAGAGAAAAGACTAAATTTATTTTTATGATTAATCATGCATCAGTAATAGCTATATTATTACTATTAGTAATAAAATTACTATTTTTATGTATAGTCTACTAAAACTGCCAGCTGCCTGGTCTTAACATTTGGGAAAACTATAAATTAAGGATTTTGAGCCTTCACAAAGCTACTGACTGATCAGTACAGAAATACCTATTCTTGTATTTTTGACCAATTTGAAATCCATCTTTAGACATCCAGACTAATGTCCTCAGTGCCTACACATCTGTACTGAGCTTGTAGGTGTGACACAGAAACTACAGCAGAGCTAGTAGTTGCTTATGAGGCAACTGGAAGTTCAGGTGAGATCACCTGAGGCATTTCATATGCTACTGGCACTTTTATTTAGATAATAGAGTTTCCACTCCTGGTTGTGTTTTAAATAATTCTAGAGGTGAAACATATCACTACCTTGCTGTAATCTCCTCCTCTGGCTATTTAGCCCTTCAGAATGTTTCTTCTGTTAATATTGATAGGGATAATAATAAATAAACAACTGTTGTTTTTATTTGTCTGGTTTGTACTGTGACCTAAGACAGTCTTAAACATACTGTAGCAGAGAAGAGAGAAAGAAAAACAATGTGTCAGTGTCCTGGTACTTTCTTGTTTAAACTGGACTCTAATATGATCTTGATAGACAAATGATATACATTGAACTCCCAAATATCAAGGTTAGCTGTTTGCTGTCTCATTATTTGATAATGAGGGCCAGAAGTATCCTGACTTGATATTACAATAAAGACATTGATAGCAAATCTGATCCTCTGACAGCAAGGATAACGTAGTTAGAGGGGAGAAGTATTTACCAGTTCAGAAAACAAAGCTTTGAATTGTGTTTCAGCCTATTCGCTGTTCTCTTTTGATCCCTTGCTCTGAGCAAAGCAAAAAGGGAAGCACTGTGAATACAGGGTATAGTAGCAGCTCCAGAGCCAGTGAGGACTCAACAAGAGTTAGAATTACTGTAGTTCGGTGCATTAGGTCTCTCTCCAAACTGTCTTTGTTAAACATTATTTTTAAGTGCTATGCCTTGTCAAATAGAAATGTGTTTAATGGCAGCTCACATCCTTTTTTCCTCACATTTATTTCTGTTCTCTTTCCCCCAAATCATTTTCCTCTTCATCTGAAAAAACAACTATACTAGTGATCAATTATCCTAAACCATTAAATCATCAGCAGTACTCACAGCTGTAAAAGCATCTGCATTATAGGCTCTGCTTCTTCCTGAGACAGACATGTAATTGATTCTCTCATTCTGGCATGATTGTATAGCTTCTGTTTTGTGTTATGTTGGGGAAGTGGGCGGTGGAGGTAGGAGGGAGGCATCTTGCCTTGCTTTAAACTGATTCATGTTTATTTAGTCATGAAACATATGCCTAGATGGAGAAACAGCAGAGACCATACTGCAGCAAGAAGCTTCACCTCTTTTACATTCCTCAGTCATTGTCTTCTTATTTAGCTTGGGTAAATAATTTCACATGCAGTAAACCAGGTGTTCATGTCCTCCAAGGAAAGGAAGGATTTTTGTGTTAGAGAGAGATGCTACTGCACAGCTGCCATAGAATTGCTCTGTAATACCCTTTTTTGCCTCCATTTCTGCCAGTAGTTGTCTTAGTGACAAAATTAATCACCATTGTTGCCCCTGCTCCAGTGCATAGAAGAAAACCAGAGCCATTTATATTGTCATTCTAGCAATCTTCTGCAGGACTAACTTCAATATTACATAAGCTGACTGAAAAGATCTACGTGCAACATTCTCTCCAGGAGTATACCTACTGTGGCGCAGACTTATTCACAGGCACAGTTACTTTGAGGTACACCTGCTTCAGTGTGTTCTTATCCATGGGGCACAATGCCTTCAGATGAAATCCATCTGCAGGCCCTGAAAGAGCTGGCAGATGAAGTTGCTAAGACACTGTCCATCATATTTGAAAAAACACGGCAGTCAGGTGAAGTTCCCGATGACTGGAAAAAAGGAAATATAACCCCCATTTTCAAGAAGGGGAAAATGGATGAGCCACGGAACTACAGCCTTACCTCTGTGCCTGGCAAAATCTTTGAGCAGATTGTCCTAGAAGGCATGCTGAGGCACATAAAAAACAAGAAGGTATTTGGTGACAGCCAGCATGGCTTCACTAAGGGGAAATCCTGCCTGACAAATTTGGTGGCCTTCTATGATGAGGCTACGGAATTGATGGACAGGGGTAGGGCAGTTGATGTCATCTACCTGGACTTGTTTTACACTGTCCCACATGACATCCTTGTTTCTAAGTTGGAGAGTCATCAATTTGATAAGTGGACCACTCGATGGATAAAGAACTGGCTAGATGGCCACACGCAAAGAGTTGCGTTCAATGGCTCAATGTCCAGCTGGAGACCAGTAACGAGTGGTATCCCTCTGGGATCAGTGCTGGGACCAGTCTTGTTCAACACCTTTGTCTGTGACATGGACAATGGGATTGAGTGTGCCCTCAGCAAGTTTGCTGATGACACCAAGCTATGTGGTTCTGTTGATACATTGGAGGGAAGGAATGGTATCCAGAGGGACCTTGACATGCTTGTGAGGTGGGCTGATGCCAACCTCATGAAGTTTAACCATGCCAAGTGCAAGAT
>JASSUY010025409.1:614-45465 GCA_032466535.1 Forpus xanthops
CCAAAGCACTGAAGGGGCCCAGTGGACAATATACTCGCTCATACTGTCCCACACATCCTGCCACTCATGACTGTCCACCCTTGGGCTGTTCCGGAAATGAGTCCCATTGTCTGACTCAGTTCTCTCTGGGGTGCCATGTCGCCATAAAATCTGTTTCTCAAGGCCCAGAATAGTGTTCCGGGCAGGGCCAGCAGCGGCCACGATAGTCTACTGTTAGTCTCCACTCTCCGTTAGACTTCCGTACTGGCCTTGGTGGGTATTCATGTGCCATACAGAAGCTGAAAGCTGTCCCAGTAAGGAGAGCAATGGGACTATAAAAAGCTGAAGTCAGGTAGCAGCACTTACTGCTGTTTTGCTAGTTTTTGGGGTTGGGATTCCTCTTGCCTAACTCTTAGCTGTTCAAAGCAGTGGTTTAGTCTAAGTTGGTATCTAGGCTTTTTCCACAGTCATTGTGGAAAGACTGGCACCTGCCTAGGGCATTGAAGATCATCTTTAATACCTCTTTTGGAGAATATCAGTAGCTATCTGCAGGTCACCATCTAACCAGAAAGTATGGTTCAACGACCATCTTGGACCAGATATCTAGATCTTCCAAGACTGAAGTTGGGTTACTTGAATCCCATTCCTCACATTTAAATATGAAGTTAGTTAAATAGCTAAGCTACCTATCAATGGCTGCTCTAATTCTTAAACTCTTACACTAAACTTCTGCTATTCTTCACTGGTAGATTGGTGGTTTTATTGATGGTTTTGCAGTGTCCAGAAATACTGTACAATAGATACTGTGCTTACTAAATGATGATTCTAAGACTGTCATCTATTTGCAGGAGTGTGAGTCCAGTCTTTGAGTGCAAAAGCAACATTTATGACAGTTCTGTTACTTAGTTACCAAGATCCACATTTATGACTGAGCATTATCTGCAATATTTTCTTTGCATATGTGATTTAACATGCCAATTATTTTTGAAAATAAAAAAATAGTCATTTGGTCAGCTAATCCCGAACTCATCAGTCACTTCAGTGGCATTATGATGTGGAGTCATTTATCCCCTCCAGTGTCACTGCATCCTCAGATACTACAGTTGTGCCTCTTCCTCCTTCTCATGCCAAGAGTAGCATATGGAGCTATATTGTTTAGCATTTTCAACTAACTTACACGAAGTATTACTTGTTGGATGAAAACCCATTATGTAATTATTACCAGCCATTTTGCATGAAGGTGTGACCATCCTTTCTCAAGAGACACCCTTCTCTTAGCACAATGACCATTGTCCTTTAGCAGCATAAACTGTCTTCTGTGTCTCTTTTTACAATCTAGGAAGATCAGCAGGGCATGAAAAACTCAGAGGGCAATGAAAAGGTACCCCCTCACCCCTTTTCTACCACATAGAAGCCAGGAGTCTGGTCAGTTCAATGTCAGTAACAGATGATGATTAATTTTAAAGTCTTTCATCTCTGGATCAAGAAGCTTCTCTCATTGTTTTCTGTCTTACACTTCTTCAGTTATGCCATTGAAATCCACCATGACAAGGTTGTCTCTTCAAATAAGAATCATCCCATAAAGTCTCCGTTTCCAAAGGAAATGGGATTAAACATAGACTTTTTTAGTAAGGATACCCTTACTGACAGCCCCTCATATTGTGACTGCTGGTTCATTATCACTTGCCATAAAAGTTGTTAGACTCATTCTTGGAAACCTGGTAGCTTCAACACATGTCTGGTATTCTTATGGCTGGACTGATCTGTGGTGCTCAGTCAGGTGTGTGAACACCCACTTAATCTGCTCCCACCTCAGCTTGCTGCATTCTTGAGTTTGCCATTTAAAATGCATGGCTCATCTGGTGTCCTGCATGCTGCAGCGGGAACCTCCATAGCTGATCAACATCTGGTGGCCCCACTGTGGGGCATAGGATTGTAAATATCTGTGACCAAAGTGTGGTGTAGGTAGTTGTGATGTTAGAGCGATCAAGTCTTGGGACAGCTAGTTTTGACTGAGCCACTGAGGTGCCTTGTGTAAGGCATACATGGTCACACTGCTTTTGGCCACTCAGAGTATGGACAGAACAAGATTGTCTTTAGTCACAGTGCAAAGGGAGGCAGATCCTTAATCACTGCAAAATTTAGCTTTTGCAGTGCTGAGTTCCCCCATGAAAAATGCAGAAGTACATCTCTCTCCCACACCTTCAGAGATGTGACATCGCTGAAGTGCTTAGGAACTTGTGAAGGTGTACAAAAGAATAAATGAGATGGACTGTGAACTTACATGGAATACAATTAAAAAAGTTAAACATTCACTTGTCTTCATACCTTTCCACTTCTCCACCCCTGCCAAAACCAAAGTGTTTTTATGTGTATACATTTGATGTACATTTCACAGGCAAGTATCAAGGCTAGATAGTAGAGTTATTTATTTCCAAACTCAGCCATTTAATTGAAATGTACAATTACTTCAACTTACAGTGCACCTTAATAACCTTGATAAAGAAGAATTAAAGTAATAATGCATCAATTACATTGCTTATTCCAATAACAGCAACTGTTAAAGTGGCAGAGCATCAGTTATGCTGACTTGCAATCTGTCACACCATTAAAGTAACAATGTTAAATAAGTGGCCCTTTTTAACAGAGTTATCTCATAATGCCACTCAGAAGTCGGTGATCATTAATTGTCTTGTAAGTGTAATTTAAGATATCCTTCCTGACAGAAAAGGATTTCCAAGGGTCTGAAAAGAATTGCTAAGTTAGATCCTGCCAGAGGAGCCTGTGTTTTTTCTCACCTGGGGAAGTTAACTTCATTATGCTAAACCTGGCCTTTGTGAATGTCCATGGATGCAAATTCAGGCGGTGGCTCAAAGACCAGCTTCTCTCCTTTCGCTAATTGTGCTTCATCTTTTATCACTGATTTGCAGTCTGCTTCTGTGGAAGTACAAATTGATAATGTTTACCCAAGGCGTTTTTCACAAGTTTTCTGTGAACTAGAACCTTCAACTTTCAAAATCAGTCTTGTTTTTCCTTAAATCCAGGCAAGAATATTTCATGCTTAGTTGTGGATTTCAGTCCTCTGCTGTTGTGTTCAAGTGCTACGATTTCTAATACCCATTCACGTATGATATTGATGAAGTACATGCTCCTATAAGGCTATCTTTTATACATGGTCTTTTATAGCTTCTATGCTTTTGCCTAAAGCCTCGTGATAATGAATAGCTTCTTGAATGAAAATTCAAGCATCTCATTGCTCATACATGAAAGAGCAGGACTTTAGCATGTAGGGTTTGGGGTATGGGGGAATGTGAAAAGACTCTAGGAGGATTTAGGAAAAACAAAAAAACCCAAACAAGCCTAGAAAACAAGTAAGAAATCTCACATCTTTTTGGCAATGAACTGGATTAGCACAGCTGTTTTAATTGGTAGAGGTTGACTGCAATATAGCTCAAATGTTACATGTAATATCCCATGTGAAATTAATTAGTCTCACAGTGCCTTCATTGACTTTAAGAGTATAGGCAAAGACTACCTGGTGTTACTATGACTTGATGAATTACCCTACCGCAGCTGAGCTACAGGACCTACCAAGGTCCTCTTCCTGATCTGATTCAGTCACAAGATATGTGAAGGGTTAAGTCGATGCACTTTGATTCGTAATGAGTGGGCACATAAGATCACATGCATAGTCAGGAACCAGCTCAAGTGACAAGTGGTAAGCAATTAAGACATCACAATACACTTTATTTGCAGTTGGAGTGTATGAGAGACTCTCAGATGGGCAGTTACCAAGGTTTAGCTGATGTATTAAGTACCTGTTAGAAAGTGGTAACACAATTACTTGTGATCACTGCCCTTATTTTCAAACAGTAGAGTATATCACCACTGGCCGTCATCCTGCTACCCTGACCCACAAGGGAAGCATCTTCTTTCTATGCCAAACCAAACTTGCACACATTAAAAATGTTTTTGTGATGCAGGAAATGAAGACATCTCAAGCAGTATTGTGCTCAGTCATGTCTTTCTTCTTTTGTAATTGCTGCTGTTATGAATTTTGACTGAGATCTCAAGGAAAATAGAATATTGCTTTCTCGTGCTTCCTTTTAAAATTGGTTCAGAAATGTGAAACAAATTGGCAGCTGCCTTTGGAAGTATTCTATAGGAACTCAGGTCTCAGTTTCTTTCTGTAAAAACCTGAAGTAAAGTTTGGGGTTTCCCAAGATAAGAAATATTCCTTAATTCTCAGATCCTTGAACTTACCAGCAGAGTGGAAAATGCCTGAGAGTTTGCTCAGGAGACAGGACTTAAACCTACAAGGTATATTTTGAAATGCAACAGCAAGCACAAAGTCACTCAAAGCCCCAGCAAAGTGAAGTAGCAAACTTGATGACTCTGGCTTTCTTGTACAGTGCTTTCTTGTACAGTGTTTTTGAAGCTAATTTGAAGCTGTACATTCCCAATGCAACCAAGGACTACAAGGTCTTAGCCAGCGTATTTTAAATGAAGTCCTTCCAACTGGGATAGTCCCTGTGTTGCACTGGACTGCATTTGCATCATTAACTTGGAGAGAGATCAGGCAGCCAACTTAAATATAGTAACTAAAATTTTTGAAAAATCCTACATTCTTTGCTACTGATCTGATCCCACTGGGGCCATTCCTTCTTACTTTGATTTGCTTTGTATGAGTTAGGTCAGTGCATGTCCAAAGAACAGAATGGTGTCAGCTTTGGATGGGTTTGGGTGATCTTAGTCATCTGTTCTTTTTCTGGGTAATTTTCCTCCAGCTTTGCATACATTTGAATGTAAAAGAAAAAAAAAAAAGACTTATTTTCTTTATTTTCTCTGCATGTAGTCTTTTACATGCATGTGAAAACTGGACCAAGAGCCTGTGGGATATGCTAGAGTGCAGTCACAACCATCCCTTTACAAGAATTATAGTTCCACCAGAATATCAGATAAGTAATGAGAATTAGAAAAGTACCCTCTCCAGAGAAGATGTCTTAAAGGATATCTTCTCACGTAGACATCTTAGTGACCATTATAAAACCAAAATGACTAGTGTTTCTGTGCAGAAGTACAACTTTTATAAACGTGTCATACGTATGCAACACAGAGGAGATGCTGCCATTTACCCATGTACAGAGAAGAATGGACATCTCCTGTGCACTGGCTCTCTTACTGTTGTGAGACTTAAAGAATGAGTTAATCAAGTCATCTTTCAGAAGTCATGGGAGAAGTGGCCCTCTGTTGTGCTGAACACTGTACAAACATAGAGAATGCAGTCAGTATTCCCTCACTGTTTCCAGTAATAACATACGCACGCACACTTAAAATATCTTTTCACATGCATAATACAGTACTTGACAACAGGAGAGGAGATCTTGCATATGTATAGTACTTGGCACCCTATGCAGTTCCTCCCATAGCAGTTTTCTTCGTGTTCCTCTTGTTCCCAAAATGCCTTTTTTTTTGGTGGGGGAAGACGGAAAGAAGAGTGTTTGAGGTAATTTTTCTGCCAGAGGCATGTTCCTGTAGCTTGAAGTGTATGCTCCTGCCCTTGGAGATGGCATGAAAGTACATGGAGGTTCAAAGCCTGGTGGGAAATAACTGAATTCTTTAGGATGGAGAGATCCCAGCTGGGCAGTCCTGTTCATCCTGCCTGAAGCAACAAGTCCCTGGAGTGAAATAGTCTCAGAACTATACTCTAGAGACCTGGGAATGAACAGTGGAGCTATTTTACTTGAGAGAGAAAACACTGTTTATAAGCCTTTGTCTTCATCCCTTTCTGCCTTTCCAGCAGTAAGAACTAACATGAACTGTAAAATACAAGGAGTTATATCAGCTAGTCATTTCCTGGCAAATATCTGGAGATTACATAAAGCTATATGAAAAAGTAACTCAAAAGATAATTTTGTGAATGTTCTGATTGTTTGGAAATAGGATTGCATAAATATTTTAAATTATTTTTAGTTCTTGTTGACCGAATACTGCAACACAATTTGCCTAGTAGATTCCCTGCATTTGTGCACTTGTATTGTTTGGCTTTACATTCCAATAGATGTAAAACAGCAACCACGGACTGCCACTTCAACCTGATCTCCATAAATCTCAAAGGAAACTTTATGAATGATTGGTTCTGGTGTCCTGATGTGTTAGGGAGAGTAAGATGTCAAATTCAGCATATCACTGCTACTTCAGCATGTCAGTTTTACCATTGTTGTATCTGTGTTTACCAGATGCATTCAAAAATGCAGTTGTATTTTTATTACTATGAAAATTTATCTCTTGAAAAAGTTAGTGGGGCTTATTTTTGCATCCATCCTCAATTAAAAAGAATAATCCAAAATAACTACTTTTTCTATTGAGCAGAATTATGTTCTATGTGCTGCAGGTACCACATAATGCATATTGTTCATTAATGAAGCTTTTAGCCTCAGGGCATGTGTTGCCATTCCACTGTTATGCATGAAAACTGACAGTCCAGTGCTTCAGCTGGTTGTGGGGAGAGATGTATGCCAGGACTGCCCAGAGGAGGGGGGTTGGAAATAGATGATCTTGAGGTCCTTTCCAACCATATCTATTCTATGATTCTATGACATGGTACACCGTATCACTTGTTGCTTTCTGCCAGAGGATAGTACAAACAAAATAGAATGAAGTCAGTGGCAGTTTGGGTATGGAAGCCACCATACAAGCCCCCTCTCCACAGTTGTTTTTGACTTTGATGGTTAGTCCTTGACATTGTAGAGAAGCAAAAGAAGTGCAGGAAAAGGGAGTGAAGAATATGTTTGAAAAAGATGGAGGGGAAGAGAAGAAGAGAAAGACAAGGGAAAACAAGATAGAGGAGCAAAAGAACCAGAGTAGTTAGGAAATGTCTTCTCTGTTGACCTAGACAGATCTAAGGGCTGTGAAATTGCAAGTTCGTGAGGCTCTAGTTCTGTCCCTGACAGCCAGAGGCTGCTTCATATGACTGATGTGAAAGATGCTGGAATAATGTTTATTTAATTGCATGGCCTCAGTAGCTAGGCATTCTTTGGATAAGTTAGCTTATGCAGGGTGGAATTATTATGCAGGGGTTTTATTAATCCAGGTGCTGGTATCTGTTTCTATGGTTACAGTTGCAAAGCACAGCCCTCCAATTTTATTTGTAAGTTTATGGAACTGTCATCTTGGGAACAGACATTTCCTGAGCTTGGTACCTTCCCTGAGGTAATACCTTGCTTTTAAGAGCAGTTTTGAAAGCCAGCTTGAGAGAGGCAATTCTGCTGTTTTGACAGGAATGGAGGCAAGTATGATTTTTTTAACGGCTGAGAAGGCATACGTGTCATAAATGAGACCTAATGCAGACAAACAGGCAGGTGTGATAGGACATTTTCTTGTTTATTGAATACTTGGTGTACCTATTTTTCCCAGGAGTATTTCTCAGTCAAAATCCTCTGGCCTTACTCTTGCTTACTGTCATTCCTATTCTTACCAAAGCGAGGTGCTGTGGTCTGTCTGCACTGCTCCCTTCCACCCAAAAGATGGTATAGAGACATGTATATAAACCTGAATAATTTTGTTCTCAGACTTTGAGAGAAAAGGAGCAGTAAAATGTCCACATTAATAGAACTGGTGACAAAGTGATGAAAGCCTCAGTGAACTGCTAGCACAGTCATACAGCGTTTTGAGAACTACACTTTTTTTCCTTCAAATAATTAGTGCCCTGTATTTTAGATTAATAGGCTCTCATGTCCCGTCACTTTCTCCAAATCAAATTGGCTTCCAAAAGAAAATCTAATCCTTTTCGAAAATCTTTTCTGAATGTTGACTTAGAAGTCGGTCACTGACTTTCTAGCTATTGGGTTAGGCTATTTGCCAACGAGCACATGGGCTGAAACAACATTTTCGTTCTAAATTGAACTTGAGTAGAAAATGGAAAATGCTAGCATATTAAGGCAACTCAGTACTGGATTTTAGGGGAAAAAATTTTGATGGATAAATACAACTTGATATGCTTCTCCTAGTTCCAGAGGCTTTCTTGTCTCTATTTGTGTTGAATCACAGTATATATTTTTCTGGTATACTTTTATGTATAGATATCCTAGCTTAACTGAAATTAAATTGGGCTTATATAATGAGGTGGTTTTATTTGTGCAAAATTAAATGATGATATGGCTGTTCAAAGTCATGAGATTATATAAAAAAAGTTGCCATTACTTTCCTTTCAAGCCTAAAAAAGGAACTTGGAATCTAAATGGCATTTGTTACTGGCAAAACCAGACCTTCTAGCACTCTCCTAACAAGGGCTGTACAGGGTAATCACAAATTCTGTGATTGTCTAATTTTTAAATTTATCACACACACATACATGCACAATTCCTGCTTAGATGTTTACTGAGTAGCTTCTGTCTTATAATGCAACTTAATATGATAAAGTATGCAGGAGAATTTGTTTTAATTCAAAGACACAGTCAAAAATGAGGGGAAAGAAAGAATCATTAGCTGTAAAGTAGGATGCAGAAGAATTGAGCTGTGGAAGCAAGGGAAACAGAGAAGGATGAACAAGGGTCCAGAAGGAGGATTACTGCACAAAAAAATGTAAGATAAGTGCCTGGTTACCCAGCCATTTAAACAGTATATTTTTGAAATTCATCATCTGAGTCCTGCTTTCCCTTGTTACTTCCTGAGGAGCATCTGCAATTTTCGACATAGAGACAGCTTCTATCACACAAGTCTTTCTACATTTTAGAGCAGGAGCTTTTCATTGTCTGTACAATCTGGCTCTGACTTCTGCATAGTTCTGGCATCCTCAAGATGAAAGGGACATGGAACTGTTGGAACACGTCCAGAGGAGGGCCATGAGCATGATCAGGGGACTAGAGCACCTCACTTATGAAGGAGGTGCTGAGAAAGTTGGGGCTGTTCAGCCTGGAGAAGAGAAGGCTGTGTGGAGACCTCATAGCAGCCTTCCAGTATCTGAAGGGGGCCTATAGGGATGCTGGGGAGGGACTCTGCATTAGAGACTGTAGTGATAGAACAACGGTAATGGGTTAAAACTTACTTAAACAGGGGAAGTTTAGATAAGATACAAAGAAGAAGTTCCTTACTGTAAGGGTGGTGAGGCACTGGAATGGGTTGCCCATAGAATTTATGAATGAATTCACGACAGTGTTCAAGGCCAGGTTGGATGGAGTATTCTGTGAGGTGTCCTTGCCCATGGCAGGGGGTTGGAAGTAAATCATTTTAAGGTCCTTTCCAACCCTAACTATTCTATGATTCTATATCTATGTGTGGAAGATGAAACAATAAGAACATAGTCTGGGAACTTCAACTCTGTTCTCTTCTGTGGAGAGAAGATTGGATCCCAGTAATTTAAGAAAAAGCCTTCTTAAGAAAAGCTTTATTTTTTAAGATGCACATAAATTAATTACAAAATATATCAGTGTATGTGGCATTTGTTGATTGTGCTACTGGCTCAGTTCAGTGAAACTGCAAGAGGAAGAGAGGTCATTTTAGAGGCAGGTTCTGCGAGAATCTGTCTGCCACAGTCTTTGGGACTCTGGTAACATTCTTTACCATTCTGAAATGGGAGGGAAAAGTCTAGCTTTTTGCTTGTCCTTTGTCTATATTTTTTTTAATATATTTTGAAGGTTCTTTGCATGTTAGCTTCTTTTACTGGTATCTGTATACAGCATGTGGCATGATAGGACCATCATGTATATTTGAAGATACTTCCATGAATATAGATTTATTACCAAATTAAATAATAGAAAATTGCCCTTGCTGTTAATAAATGTCACCTATTTTGGCTTCTGTTTGCCAAAAACTTGCAAATTTTATTGTAAATAAGCTTCAATTAAAACAAACTGAACGATTATAGTCTGAATTCCCTTCAGAATAATTTTTGGCATGTAAGAAATACATTAGTGTGTTCAAAAAAACAGGTGCTTCCATTTGGGTATCAGAAAATATCATGATTTAATGAAGACAACCATCTGTTTCTAAGTAAAAAACTAATTAAGCAATATATGAATCAGAACAAAATTAGGTATAAAGCAATTAATACTTTAAGTGCTGCCAGCAATGTATAGAATCTAGGATGTGAAATGTTTCTTTAAATATGGATAGCTTTCATCTTATTTTAATGTACTGAGAAGGCTGCAAAGCTTCTGTTGACTATATCTGGTGTGACAACAATGGACACTGATGCTTAAACTACAGGGGAGCTTAGAGAAATAATAACTGGTCCTGTATGCTTAATATATTCAAGGGAAATACATTTTTTCTGGGCAAATGCGAAGAATGTGGGTCCAGAGACAACTGCTTGAGGGCATGTGCAACCCCAGCTATGTTGCTGGGCTGGGCCTTGTTTGGGTTCATTTTCCATGGCTTCACCTTCAGGAGCATGAGGCTTGAAAAGAAATGTAGGAAAAGTGAAGTGGTGGAATAAGCAGGCAACACTTGTGTGCTCTGACTCACTGAGATATAGGAGGTCCTCATGCATTGTTTAATGAAAACAGAAGCCATTTTAAACAGTACTGTGTGTATTAGTAATACTTGATCCTGTTTGTGGCAAATAGCTTCCTTCCACATGGATGACTTTTTTCTTTGCAGTGCTTTCAAGAAGTAGGAAAAGATAAAATGAAAAACTGAAGCTACAGCTTGCTTGGCATGGATATAAAATTTAATATCCATGAGAACTTTCTTTGTCTTTCTTTTAAGCTGAAGTGTCTGGGTCAAACAAAATGACGTAGTTTTCATATGATGTAAAATTAGCTTAGCTGTTCACAGACCAGCTCCTTGCCTTTTTTTCACAGCCTTCAAAGAGGATATAGCCAGACTAAAACCATGAGGCATATGCCTCCCTGCTATTTCCTGATGCCTGTTGAGTGAAAGAGAGATTTTTCTTGGAGATTCAGAGCAGCTGTAATAGGGTTTCATCATACTTCTGTTTGTACAGCCTTTACCTTGCTTTGGTGCAACCATTTGTGTCCCACTCTGGGGCAGCCTTGCACATAGGCTGCCTCCAGCTGACACAAACCAGTCCCATGAGCAGGGTGCTCCCATCAGCCGTGAGGCAAGACTTGGTGTGATAAGGGATCAGGACACATGCCACACATCCATCTTTGTTACCAAAAGTATCTTATGTATGGCTCAAACCAAAAGAATGTAAAAAATCACTTTTTTCTTGTTGTTCACTGCCTATCTCCAGGAACTCTTCTGGTTTTGTTCTCCCTGAGCAAGAAATCAGCTTCTTCAGTTTAGACACTGAATAATATGTTCCAGTGCTATACTGAGCTGGACTACACACACTGCAGGGGAATTTTTTCAAGGTAGATGTAAAGTTGTTCTCTTTTCCCCTTATACTCTTGAAATTAAACTTCATACATTGGTAGATTCTCTCATTTCACACCTAGCCTATGCAACAGCATCTCTTAATGTAAAATCCTCTGAAAGAAGAACTGAATAGCTATCTCTTTAAGATGCTGTTCTGCCTATAGAACAGCAGCAGTTGTAGCAAATCTAAATGTTTCTCTAACTCTCAGCTAACCGGTAGTGACTTTGCTTCTTTATTGCTTCCACTCAAATGATCTGTTCTGCTGCTGCAAGTAACCAGAATTTCTGCAAGGACTGCTTTCCCCCCCCAGCCCCTTTTCCAGTCCTTGAAATCAGTCACTGTTGTGAATCAGTAGGTGAATGCAGACAATATGGCAGTAGTCTTCACTTCTGCAATCTAATTCCCCTAGCTACACCAAAGCTTATCTTCTTCCTTAAGAAACGCAAGTCAAAATGAGACCTGTAAAATGTCAGGAAGCATGGTGAAGAGAGAGGTATGGTGATGAGAAACTTGCTCTATTCAGTTGTTTCTGAGCTCCAGTGAGGAATAGAAGAAAGATAATGGGTGATTCCTTCTCTTTCTTGATGTACTAGATACCTGTAGTGATATTCGAGAAGCACCTTTAGGCTTTAGTATGATTAACTTCATGATAAAGGTGGTTGCACCTGTTGTCTCAACTTCAGTAAAAAGGAAAGGCAAGGTCTACAAAGGAGCCTCTTTATATTGCCTGAATACAACAAAGACATACCTGCCACCGACTTGCAGACAGAATTTTTGATAAACATATCTATAGGTATGTGTCTAGGAAGAGAGAAAAGCTAAATGTAGATAGCTGTATTTACCTTTCCCTCCCAGCTCTAGCTTCTGACCTCTTTCCATGATATTCCTAAGCAGCTATACTCCTGTCCTTGGGGCTGTCACTGTTTTCTTGCTTGGATAGTCTTCATAACTGATTTTAAACGTGGTCTTGGCAGCTCTGAAGAAATCGGTCAGTGATAGTTGCCCCATGTTGTACTTTCAGAGAAGTTCAGTGTGTTTCAGATACTACATTACAGAAATTCAGTATGTGGCTGACTTTTTCTTTCTAAGTTTTAAAACCTTGGAACAGTGTCTTTCTGCTCCAGCCATGAAGGTCTGAGCTTCTGGGTAGCTGTCTGTTCCTCAGTTTGTTCTTCTGTCTGAAAACGCAGCTGTTCTGAGGTGAAGGATTTGTTTGTTTTGCTTCCACAGCAAAGTTTAAGAAGTATGTGGTCGCTTGATTTGAACAAAGACCTTTACTTCAGTGAGCAGGCCTATGGCAAATAAACCATCAGGGCATCTTCCAGGACAGGAAGTGTATCCAGAAGGGCAGAGGATGCCTGGGGTTGTGCCCCCCCAGTGCCTGAAAACATAGCCAGGGAGGATCTTCCACCTGCTGCAGATCCTGACAGCAAAGCACAGAACCTCTTTCCTTAGGTCCTGCTTAAATTTGCCCCATCGGTGCCTGCCCCCCTGTCCCAGTGCACCCTCCCTCAGCAAAGCCATGCCTCCACCTCCTCCTGCCTACCTCATTTCTGCAAGTGCCTTCCCTTTGTGTGAAAGCCTGCCTTGATGTATGGGCAGCCTGCAGGTACCTAGTGGAGAAATGTTGATATAGGGGCATCTGGATTGATTTGCCTCCAGAGGCATGGGATAAGATTTAGTGAAGGACAGGTCTGAAGGACAGTACAGTTGCATCCTCATAATTTACAGCCTTCAAATGCCTTTTTTTCTCCTCTTTCTCAGGTGTTGGCGAGGATGTTGTATCTTGAGGGGTTTCTCAGGGTCAGCATATCATGGGCTTTGTGTTTTGGTCAGATCTATCCCTAGAGTCGCAGTTTAGTCATCGGACATTGAACTGTACAGCGATGGTACTGAGACACACAAGAATAAGTCAAAATGACATTACCCTTACTGTGATCATTTGTTTGCTTGGTGTAGCAGTGTGACTGAAACAGAGGTCCTGACCGAGAAGGCCTGTGTGGGTGCAATAGGAAAGTCAAGCAGTGTCCTGAACAGACTGCTAATGGGACCCACTGAGGCTGTTTCTCTGAGCACAATTAGTCCTCAGTTCATGCAGCCATTGCTAAGACTGGTTTCAGGGGGAAGGGAGGAGAGGTGTTGATGGCTGAACAAGAACAGCAACTTGGGCAGGTCTTGCATCTGAGAGAAGTGAATGAGAAGAGGGATAGCATTTCTAACAAGGGCAAGAAGTGTTAGGATGCGTGGCGGGAGCTTATAGCAGCAGTCAGAGCTATCCGTGAAAGCTGTGATGAGAATTTCAAACTTCATGCTTTAGAGTTCAAGCTTTTCTCTAACAGCATTTTTCTGAGAGTACGCTCCATTTTCAGTGAGACTACTGGCAGGTATTGCTTCAGGCAAAATCTAACCCTCACAGTTGAGGCTTTACACAAGTGATTTCTGCACTTGAACTTGTACAGATTAGTGATCATTCCAGTTTTTTCCTAAATGTGTTGTGGTTACATTACTTCTGCTTTGAACAGTATTTAAGATTAACAGGATTTAAACTTGGGTCTGGTAGCTACTTTCAGTATGCTTCTTTTGAAAAAGATGCCTTCATATGTGTATGTCTTTATTTGCAAACGATGAAAAGGTTTTTTGAGGCATGAAAACCAGTCTAAATTTAATATCCTTCATTTTGCAGCTCAAAATATGAGGAAATGTATATTTATTGGGCAATCTTACCTGCCTTCTGCTGGATATTAATATCTGCCTGATATTAATAGAAAAATTTTGTACTTATAGTGTCAGTTTGCCTGTGAGAGGAGGTTTGGCTTCAGCACTCAAGGCAGAAAGAGGGCTCCCACATGTGACTCTTGACATTTTCTCAGAAGTATTGCTGCCTCACTAACTCACCTATCAAGCATGGTGAATTGCATTTCTTCTCATTGATTACTAGCTTTCCTGTGCAGCTGGAAACATTGCCAGCTATTCCCTGACAAGATATAAAGTCAGTTGGACACTTTGGCAGGTACATTGTGTTAAGAAACTGTATTTTTAAAGTGCTATTAAAAGAATGTTATTAACTTAGAGTTTTTTTTTTTTTTTTCTTAATCCAGCCCCTGGACTGGCAATATTTGTGTTTTAATGTCATGTATGCATCAAAGTAGCTATGTCTCTACACCAGTATTCTTCTGCATTATATTGTTAAGCAGTTTTGAACAGAGCATCTGTAAATGATATAGAAAAGGGTTTGTTTAGAGAGTGATTTTATATAATACTGTCACAAACCTTTGAAGTCCACAGGGAAGGCTTTTTGGCCAATGGTGTTATGATTTTGAACACCTTTCCTGACCAAGTTTTGGGAATCATACCTTGTCCCTGAATACCCTGAGGATTACACATCTGTTTGTCAAAGGTGGCACAGGTATTATTCACTCATATAGTCCCAGTAGTGTTCAGGGGCTGTAACTGTCTTGTAGTGATCCATGTTACTAGATTCAGCAGTCTTGACGCAATTTACCAAATGCCACTTACTATATCAAGAAGGGCAAGCAAATAAACCCGTCCTGTTCTGTCAGCCAGAGCCTCAGCACCAGCACACATGCTTGCTTCCTGGAACACCTGAGGCATGAAAAACATCAGGGCTATTTCTGATTCACATCACTTTTAAATAAAAGAAAAAAACCCAGGTGTTTGTGGAGAAAGTAATTTGAGTGCCAGTTCATCTGTGCATGGGAGTTCTGCTTGGGACCCAGTCCAGGCAGGGCACTTGTGCAGCCAGGCAAGAAATTCCGTTCTCCTAGAGCATTTGGAGCGTTTGCTACATGGTGGCTGGTTGATTAACTTGAATTAGTGGGCATGTTAATTTTCTCCTAGAAGTGACAAGGCTTGCCGAAAAGTCAGTCTGGTTGGGCCGATACAGCTGGTTGGAGCTCGCAGGGGGGGAAACTATGTAGAAAAGGACCTGGTGCCCTCTCTTGGCCGTCATCACTATAGCAGCCCAAACTAGGACTCAAAATAGCATCTGGGAATGAAGCAACGTGACTGCTTCAATAATGGAGAGAGCCTTCAAAAGACCAAACGATACAAATATGACCAGGAGTGAAGGCCGTAATCATCTTCTTTACAATGCCTCTCAGCTTTTGGTGAAACAACTAACTTCTTGGTCTCTGTTAGCACATCCCAGCAATAGGATTAATGAACTGTACTGTTCCTTGGGCACTGATAACAGCTACAAATGAAAGAGTTGGGAGTTCCTTAGCCTGGTCTTATTATGGAGTTTCCTGTTTGGCTCATGTAATTTATCACGTCAGTCTTTTGTCATGTAATTACATTTTGATGAAAACTGCAGCTATGATTATTCCAACAGGATTGCACTTGAGCAGCAGCTGTGGAGTTGACACATGTGCTTGCATGCTGATGCCAGCACTTAATAAGGCTTATTGGAGATGTCTATAAAATTCCTGAGGTAATTTAGTGTGTCAGCAATCAAACCTACCAGTTCAGGAATTACACTATGTCAATCTTCTACTAGAAAAGCATATTCTGATATTAAATAGTGGTTTCTCTATGTGTAAGATAAATGATAATTGAGACAGTATTTAACATATGAATAAACATAGGATGGTTAAGTAAAAGATTTGATCAGCCTTTTATCAGTCAGATAAGAATGCCTGTGTTAACTAGAAAATGGACAGTTTAGTGAAGAAGACTTAATCTACATAAAGTCCTTGTCATCCTCATAATGAAAACATTCTTTGAAGGGTTTTAATTATGTGCCTGATAGAAAAATGTAATAATAATCTTTTTATTTATGCTGAAGACAAATCTAGCTGTTGACTGTTACGGAGCTCAGGTGGTCTATATCTGATGAGGATCTAGTGCCATCCTTTTTCTGGACTAGATTTCTTAATAATTTATTAGTGGGTAAAAGGCAGCATGGATTAGAGCAAAACTGGATCGGAGCATTGAAGCTGCACCCTGCTGCTGTTTTAGGCAGCTTCTGGGCATAAGATTACAAGGCTGTTAAAGAGCAAACACAGTGTTAGGAGTCAAATGTATGCACTCAATTTCCAGCTTTGATGTGGCCTTGCTATGTAACTTTAATGATCTTGCTAAACCTCTTAACTAATAGAGTTGTTAACTGCAAATTGTGAACTCACAGGCATATTTTAGCATCTGTATGTAAACAGTGGTTTATAAAACACTCTTAAATGTCTCAAAGACACTCTTTGAAAGTTTGTTACTGGTTTGCTGTATGGCATTGATAAAGATACAGCAGTTGTCATTGCAAGACAGACAGCCCTTACTGGTGGAATGATGCTTGCATTTGCATGGATACATCCCATGTTAAATCCTTTACCTTATGTAAAACTCTTTGATGCTTAGAGTTAGGGATGGAGGTAAGTGCTTGAGTGAACACAAGTCTTTTAAAGAAATGTGTGGCTTTGGGTGAATTTCCTTAGACTTGAGAAAGCAGAAGGATTCAGAGCAAGTTTTAAGCCCAATAAGATGTGTGTGGAGGCAAAGATCCAACTTCCAGTTCTGGGCAGCCATGTGAAAAAGGGCAGAATAGAAAGATAGGCCACAGAGAGAAAAGGAAGCTCACAGCTGAGATATATGAAGGGTTCAGGGAAGAATGGTCAGCCATGAATCAGAATCAGTTGCATTGCTCCACTTTTAATATGAGAACCCTTGATATTCCTTGTTCTGCATGAGTCTTACCAGTTGCAAACAAATTCTTGTTCCTACTTATTAAAACCAGAACGTGTTCAATACTGAAATGCAAAATACCCGTATCATTTACTTGTATTCTTCTACTTGAGTTGGCAAGTCATAACAGCCCTACACAAAATGGGACTGCAATATGCTCTGACAGCCTACGTACACTGTTCATTGATCAGACAAACATTTCCTGAGATGCATGATAAAAAGCCAGTCCTCATAGCCTTAGTACCAAGGACAGACTGTGCAGACAGCCCACCTGGGTTACCTACTGTCATCTTGTATGGAGCTGTTTTAGATAATAAAAAGTGGAGACACTGTTATATTTTCGTGTGGTTTTTATTATTAATTAACAAAAGCAAGAAAAACATTTGAACAGCAATCCTGTGTTTCCAAAAGTAGGCACTTTTGAAGCATATAGTGTTGACATGCTCAAGGCTATACTTTATTAGTTTTCTTGTCTTGCATATCCATACATCTCTGGGATCATAGGTATTTTACATACAAATATAACATGTGGGTGGAGGCTGTAAAAGGGTTGAATTATTCACTTTTCTACCCTGCAGCTTGTGTAATCATGTTGACAAATGTCCTAAGCAGCTTCTGTGAAGGGTTACCCCTGCTTTATATTCACTGCTGCGAACAACAGTAAAGAATCAGGTCTGAGGTTCCAGGCCTTCTCTACAAGTACTAAATAGCCACAGCAAAGCAGGGGGGAATTACCTGAAAGTAAAGGTCTTTAAATGTTATTTTGAGATATGCGGGTTTCTAGACATACATACAGGTAACTGCACTCCATTGAAGCAGATAGATGTCAGCTGGCTGCTCTTGAAGAGCATGGAAAATTGGGGGCACAGCAGAATTCCTGTTCCAAGCCATTAATTCGTTCTGGTTTTTGATACTTCATAAGCAGTCTAGCTTGGGAAGAAAACTCCTCATCTATGTGACAGTGGCATGGGTTAGTACACAAAGTAAATGTGAGGAAAATACCACATGAAAAAACAAACACAGTTTCTGAGTAATTAATTGCTCAGCACTAGTAAAGCAATGTACCCATTTATTAAAATAGACAAGGTTTTGTGTGCAATTCACAGCTGAATTGCCTGCTAATTAAGAAAGAGCTAATACTCATTTAGATAATAGTCTTGTCAATAACAGCAGACAAAAGGAAGAATAATTTTATTAACCGAAAGAAAAAGATGAGATGGATGACTTCTGGATATTGAAATCTGAAAAAAAATACTGAGTCTGAGAGATACTGTTACTAAATGGTACTGGATTCTTCCTGTTGAGTAATTATATTCTATTAGACACCTGCCAGGACACTTTCCTCTCATCACTCATCATTATCTTCGGTTATGGTTTTATTGTGTATTTGATAATGCACTCAGAGGAATACTAAAATATACCATGGGGGAGTAAAGAGGATGGGAATAAAAATTTGAGTATATTATGTTGTTTACCTACTAACAGAAATTTGTGACTTCATAATGTGGTATAAAGACACAGTTGTCAAATGTCTGTAGACCTCTTATTTCCAAAAAGTCATTAAGTGACAGTCCAAGCCTCAGATGCAGTTTGGGCTACATCCTGTAAAAGACTTTGGTCTCACAGAACATACCTGGTGAGGTAAATGGCTTGCTGAGTGGAATTCAGAGTGGTTTTCCTAGGGAACCATAGCGATCCAAATGAAATGCAAAACTACTCCCAGTAGTAACAGTAAGTGCAAGGGCATTCTAAAATCCATCCTGATTTCCAGCACTGGTATCTCAATCCTTGTAGGTTTCATGGGCCTGGACCTTTCTTTTGTTCTTTAAAAAATTTTTAAAAAAGCCAAAATAAAACAAACAAAAACCCCCCTCTGGTATTGTCTGTTTCCATTTCCATGGCCAACAGTGATGTCCCTGCCACCACCACCTTGAAGGATTATTCAGAGGTTGTGGTATTTGCCTGGAAAGTGAGAGACTCAGGTTTGCCCTTCTCAGCCTTCCAAAAATTTCTATTTCAGACTTAAGTCTTAGAGACCAAATGCTTGGGATCAGAAGCTGATCTTAGTTCTTCAGGTCTAACAGGTAAGTTGCACAATGTGATCCAGGTATCATCTGGATTGCAGGCACACAACAGAAAACTATACAGGTTTGTTTTTTTTTCTGACACACTCCTGCAGTCTTCTTTGGCAAAGCTTTCTCTTTTCTCCATGCCGGAAAAGTTTAGATGCTTTTTCTGTAGACCCTAGGGGTAAAGTTTTGCATATCTAATCTTTGAGATCTGTAGTGTAAAATTCAGCTTCTGCATGAATCATTGAGTCACTGTAGAGGAACAGGAGTCTCTTAAGTCTTAATACATTGTAAAGCAGATGTGAAAAATAGGTTGGTTGAATCCTGGCTAAAAATACTTACTCCTTTCCTCTAGGGAGCTTAAGGCAACTGGCTCAAGATGCAGTTCTAGAGAAAGGTGTATATATCAGTGATGTCCCTATGAGATAAATCCCTCTAGAGTTCAAAGTCATTGAAGGAGTTAATGCAGGGTGAGAAATAGACTGTTCCCTCTGTTCTTCCACTTCTTTAAAATTTCCAAGAACTATACGTAGTTGTAACCGGTTGTTATAATCAGAAAGTCAATTGTATTTTGTTGCTCCTTTTTTTTGCAAGGATCAGCCTGGAAGCCTGCAGGTCTTCTGTTGTTTTGCTTTTCTAAAAGGCTGCAATGAAGAACATGGATCATTGTAACTCGCTTAGAATTTCTCTTCTGGGAAGCTTTCTGTATGTTTTAGCTATCCCACTTTTCTGAAGTTCATTGTTACGTTGCTTGTGTTTGGAACAATTTCTCTCTTAAAAACACAGCATAGTATAATCCTGGAGAAGCTAGCGTTTCCATGGTGCTGCTTTTCTGCATCTGCTTTCAATCTGCATTCAGAATATTCTGGGTTTAGGGACTTGTTCCTTGTGGACCTAATGAACTCATGGTTCACTGATTGAGACATTGATTGGTGAGATGTGACATGTTACAAATATAATTACCAGTTAACTTGACTCTAAAATGTATTTTAACTGACAGTTTTAATTTTCAGCACTCGTAATGGAGAAACACAATAATATGTTACAAGATGCTGGATATCCTGGAAACCCATAACTTTTACAAAATAAACCCCAAATGGAAGGAAACAACTAGTTGCTGAAAAGTTGTGGCAAAGAGGAGGTCTGATCAAGCTTCATTTTAAATACTGGAACATGCTCACTGTATCATCAAGAAATTATGAATATATGGGCTGATAGGGAGATTTCAGTCCTGAGTGCGCATTACTGCATAGCTTTAGATTGTTTTTCTTCATGTCTAGGCAGTGTTTCCTAACTGAGACTTCTGTATTCAGCTAGTCCTACAAAAAACCTCAAACAAAACCAAAGTAACTTGTGCGACCAACCCAGCCTTTACAATGTAGTGCTAATGAGTATAATGTGAACCAAAACCCAACATGTGCTGTTACCAGTTGGACTTTTTGAAAGATTAATATATATGTTGCAATTTTCATTTTCAAGTCATTTCCAACTAACACTTATGTCATCACCTATTGCCATTAGGGAACCTGTCTGCAATCTCTGTGTAACATAGCACATTATTAAGGAGACTTAACAGATGAGGGTCCATATCCAGCACATGGATAGTGTGCTGGTAAGAACTCACTATTTGCTAAGCTCGTTCCAAAAACATCTGTTTGGGTTTTGTTTGTGGTGCCCATCTGAGAAATGTAATTTTTTGCCTGACCATTTATTTTGTGACTTAATGCTACATTAAGGGGGAGAAGCCTCTGGTGAGGCCTGCAAACAGTTCTGAATCCAGAGAGGAAGTCTGCCTGTTATGACTGTACTAGCCAATTTTGCTGATGGACATGAGGACTTAACTGATGGCCCTAAAGTGAGAACAAAGGAGGCAATTTCTCAAGGTGCTTAACATTAACATAATGAAAAAAGAGTTATCTATGAACTCATATCAGGGCTATCTATTGGTATTTATTATTATTTCAAATCCCCACCTCTTTATATATTTCAATAGGTTTTGTGTTGAACAATAACAGAGGACCTATTCAAACTTTGTCATCACATCCAAGATCTTGGCAGAAAAAAAAGTATTATCCAAAGATGTAAAAAATTGAATTCATAATGGTATGATTTTTCAAAATGGTAAAGATTATCAGGCATAGATCTACTAAGAATGTGGAGACACAGTCCAAGCTTATAAATAGTCCACTGAGTTAGACATCCTAGCATTCAAGTCCCTCTTGTCTTCCTATACTTGATCACATTTATGTTAGATTTTAAAGTTCTTTAGATATTTTTATGTCTCCATATAGAGACAGTGTGCATTCAATAAAGGCTGGTAAACTAATGGGCTGCAGAAGTCTGTGACTTCACACATTCTGAAATTTACTTTAAATTAGGAACATGAACAAGCATCAAACTTATAGCAAAACTCAACCAAATTTCTTCACAGCTTATTCAGTGTGAGAATAAAATTTTACTGTTTGAGATTTAGCTGACCTCTGTCTCAACCTTTGACTCTCATCAGGTTCATCAAAGCTTTTAAGAAATAGAGCAACATTTTGATAAAAAGCAGGCCAGGTCTGCAGGACAATACTGATTTTTGATCTTGTTTTCTTTTGTAATTGAGAACTATTTAAAAGCTAGGTACAGTGGCTTTTAAGAGAAAAAGTGTGATTGTACGTGGTTTAAAGTAGAGCATCTAGAGAGGAAAAATAAGACTTCATTTCATTCCCCCAAGCACTTAAGAACTTCTGAAAACTGATGAACCGTTCAGTAGTGGGAACATAGGAGGTCAGTGTGAAACTGGAAATGTCATGCCAATGTGAAATGTATTCTCTGTAGAAGGATCTCATAGCTTTTACCTACACTCTGGCTTAGTCCTTGTCATGAGGTAGCAAGGGCTCTGAAAGACATGAATGTTTTTATTTTTGTTACCAAGAATCTTTCCCTCCCTTTCATTGTTTAGTTAAAAATAAAGACAAGAAAATCTAGCCAATCATCTCTTTCTCTCCCCCTAAATCACCTTGATGACTGTTATTCTAAACAGACTAATTTCCCAGCTGTGCCTGGCTAGGTTAGTAAGGAGATGAAGGATGCTTAAAAACATTATTTCTACAGAGTAAGACTCAAGGAGAAAATACTGAAAATGTCTTTCAAGCCAGTTCCTCTTGGATTACTGATTTTTTCTGTTTAGTTAAGGTATTTGCATAGCTGTTCAATCAAGTACTTTTTAGAGGTCATTTGCCAACAGTATTGAGACCTCTCTGCCAAGGACACCTTACTCCATTTTCACGTGCATCCTAATAGCCTCACCATCCACTTGTATCTTGCTGCAGCTCAAGTCTCCACATAGACTCCCCATAACTATTTATCACATTTATCTCTTAGGTTGTGCCTGTTCAACAGGGCTCCTCTATGCTGTTTTATTCTTGGCTCTTCCTCTTTTATCTTCTAGTTGCCCTCATCCCACTGGCTTCTTTTTGGCTGCCCTGCCTCTGCACCCCTACCACTTGGCTGTCTGATGTGTCCTGATGTTAACAGCTGGGCCCTCAACACTGTCTTTCTATGCTGGCAGTAATTGCTGATATTGGATTTTAGATTTCACTCATTTGCAAGCCTTGATCGTTTCTGGAAATAATGCTCAAGCCTCCTGGTTATTTAGAAAGTCACTGTTTCAACTGCTTATGTGTAATTCATCTTCATGATTCAATAAGTTTCAAGTCCAACTCTATGGCAGAGGCCAAATTCTGCCAGTGCAGAAGTAGGAAAGTTATTAAGACCTCTCATGTATTGGATGTTTACTGGGTGATATATTCATTTTTACTGTCATGAGTAAGAGCAGAAAGTAGGCTGGCACTGAATCTACCCATTAACTATTTATGCTCTACCCTTTGCAATAAATTAATAACTACTGAATGATGGAACCTTGGTAGTACTGGCACTGAAGTAACAGTCACAAGAGTTAGTTGGCATTGATTGGAGACATCATCCTGGGCTTCTGTCCTTAGCAGAGGCAGCTGTTCTCAGGTGACAGCCAGACACTGTTGAAATGGAACTGCTGAAGTACTAACTCTGGGATGCACGGAACTGCGGGATGGAATATACAACTGGGAGAAGCCTGCCATCAAACAGCATTAGAAGCTGTAGTGGTACCCACAAATCTTGGGAGTATATTGAAAACCCCATATGTAATAACATGGGAAAATATAAATTCTTTTTTTTAACGTGTAAGATGTCAAACAATGGAGCACCATAGCAGCATGAACACCAATGGGCAGGAAGACAATAGGACTGATAAAGGAGATGCTTGTTGCCAAAAGCTTGTTGCCTCACCAGTCAAAAGCAAATCTGGAAGCTATCTAGATAGTGAGTTACTAAAGGAGAAGTGAATTGCCAAAAGGCAGTGCCTGAAGAATTTTCGCTCTTGGGAGATGCCTCAGCAGAGCCTGTGTTTTTTCACTGTATTGTGTCGCTGTAAAAAGAAGGCAAGAATTGGGTGCCTCATGTCACTCCAGTACATTTGATGCAGGTCTGAGAGCAGAGCCTGACTGACATTCAACCACTTCTTTGCTCTCTTTCTCTTCTTGCTAAAAGATGGAGCCTTTTTCTTTCGTGAAAGCTACTGATTGTCCTGCTTCAACCCAATGGCCTTCAGCAAAAGGATGACTTTCAGGCTTGTGGTCTGAGAAACCTCTTAATTTTCTCATTATTTTCTGCACTGAGTGCAGGAGGGCAGCAAAATTCTGGCAACTAGCTGCCAGTGCTCTTAATCACAATCTTTTAGAGAGGAATGCCCAAAGCATAATAATCAGACTGAAATTCTAAAGCTACTCCTGTCACACAGTTTACAAGTTCTGAGTTGAGCTGTTTGTGTTTTGCTGGTTTTTTTCATTCTGCAAAGCAGCATGTAATTAAAATATTCATATGCAGATTGCAGCCCATTTAGGACTGAATCCAGTTAGATGCTGAGCAAAAGTTGGATAGTGCTGAGGGATCTCAGCTGCCAAGGGAAGTGGGAGGGAGCTCAGAGTCTGAGCTGCCCAGCATCTGGCAGAGTGCCTTAACATTGATTTGTTCTTATGTTAGGATGAAACTGGCAAGGAACAGGGAAGCGGTTTAGGGCTCGATTAACAAACAGCCTTTAAAAAGTGTATTTCACTTTCTGCCTTAGGCTTTGCCTTAGGGCTAGCCCTGTTCACAGAGCTAAGACTAGAAGAGCAAAACTGCTTATATACATAATATTCTGTAAACAATAATCCCCTCCATAATGTGAGCAATTCAAAACAGCTTATATACAATATATTTATCTCAATGTCACAGACAGATCTGGAAAGAACATTTATCAGGATAGTATAGGGTCAAATTATTCAGTAGAATATCTATGATTGACTTTTAATTTTTTGTTTTGTTTTTGTTTTCATAGTGTTTGAGCCAGAGCAAAGTAAATTAGTATCTCTTGGGTTTGGATATAAAGTAGGCTGGGCTGTAGGAGTAATAAGGCTCCAGACTAGGGCACAAAGACACTGCTGATTTGTCTCCTGGGCATGAAGAATATTGGGGTGCAGAGATCAGCGCTCCACAGCTTTTGAAATGTGCATTAGTTGCATCTGTTAATTATGTTAGTACACACTTCTTTCCTGTTGCACTTCACAAAAGTCCAGAGGATCTATTCTATACCTATGGGTAGTCTCGACTGACTTGTGTAACCTTACAAAACCTTATGTTATGACAAAGAGGGAATGTTGCTGGAGAAGCGGTGGAAGTACTCTCTGCAGAGTGGCTGTGACTTGGGCCGTAGTCCTGTGACTCACCTTCCAGGAGAAGTTAATGCCTGGAGAGAGGATGATCCGCTGCTCCTCTCCCTGTCTACAGATCATCTAGGAGACAGGAATTGACTCTTCAGTGCATTGCAATCCTTGTGATCCCTTAATGGGGTCTACAGTAATGCCACCCTTGGCTGAATTTTCTGAGTTTTTGCAGAGGTCTTTGTGCAGTAGTTAAAGCTGAATCAATAGAAGGGCAAGGCAAGCATTCTTCTGCATTATCTTTCTGAACTGATTTCTAATAATCTGACTTTGAGTTCTTTTTCCTCCTCTTTCTATTCAAGCCAAACTCAGCTGGTATCGAGAGAGAATAAATCCTTCCAGAGTTTAATGATTCACTATGAGTCTACATTCAGTTTGTCTGTACAGTTTCCCTAAATTGTTATGACAGTGCCAAAGTAAAGATCTATTTATGCTTTGTTGGTGGTTTGTTGGTTTGTTTGTTTGTGGATGGTAATCTTTCTAAATGAAGCTGATTCAAGGTTTCTCTGCACTGTAAGCAAAACTAAGTTTTCCTCCCTGGGAGATTGAGCTTGGGGCCACTCCTGCCATGAGGGAGAAAAGGATAAGCAAAACAGATATGCAAAGAAATATTACACAGTGAGAGAATGAGCCCTGGGGAACCAGGCTTGCTGGTATTGCTTCTGCAGGAGGAACAGGAAGCAGGGCTGAGGTTTGGGAAGGAGTCCTATCTTATTTCTTTTGCAAGGGAAGTCACAACAGTCAACCCACAAGTTTAGTCTATACAAGCTACCGTAATTTTGAGCTATCCAGCTGACTGACCTCTAAGAAATGCAATAATATTATTTTCTTAAATTTAGAAAAGACAACTTCTTTCTTAAAGACAGCTTCTCTGCTAGATTTATAAGCAAGTCACAGCATGGAATGTAGGCTGGAGAATGGCATTCTTGTGGTGGTCTTCACCATTTCACTGTGGTATTCACATTCAAGTCTGTAACAGAAGTTGATCTAAGTGTGATGGTAAGAGGCAAAAATATTCAACTAGGCTCTTACAAAGGTTAGATAAAATGTAATCTTTTGTTTTAAAAATTGTGTATTAATTGCACAAATTTAGGCTTAAAAAATAAGTCTGATACTTAATTTTTGTAAGTCCTAAGAGTCCCTTTGAATGTCTCTTTGAAGGTTAATTTTTCATAAGCTTATAAATAATATGCATATTTCATGAAAGGTTGATTAATGACTACAAACAAGCACAGGATCTCTTAAACCTATCCAGGTGGTAGTAACTGATATAATTGCATAAAATAAATAGGACATGGAACTGTTGGAGCAAGCCCAGAGGAGGGCCATGAGGATGATCAGGGGACTGGAGCATCTCCCATATGAAGACAGGCTGAGAAAGTTGAGGCTGTTCAGCCTGGAGAAGGCTGCATGGAGACCCCATAGCAGTCTTCCAGTATCTGAAGGGGGCCTACAGGGATGCCAGTGAAGGATTCTTCATCAGGGATTGTAGCGATAGGACACTATCACTACAATTGATAGTGAATTGCAATTATCGAAAGGGAAATGGGTTTAAACTTAAACAAGGGAAGTTTAGGTTAGATATAAGAAAGAAATTCTTTACTGTAAGGGTGATGAGGCACTGGAATGGGTTGTCCAAAGCAGCAGTGAATGCTCTATCCCTGGCAGTGTTCAGGGCCAGGTTGGTCAGAGCCTTGTGTGACATGATCTAGTGCCCATGGCAGGAGTATTGGAACTAGATGATCATATTGTCCTTTCCAACCCTAACCATTCTGTGATTCTATGAAATACATTAGCATGAGGGGCAAATTCCTGGACTTGTTTTGCCATCATGCAGTGTTTTCTGATATTCATTCTTTCTGGGGAATTGAAACTGCAGTTGTTATCTAGATTATTTTAATTAAGTTTTGCACTGGAAATTTCATATTATTTTTAAGGTGTTTGATATGAAAACAAATACTGTAGTATTTAAAATTTCTCCATGAAAAGCCACTCAGATTTTAAAGAGGAGTCACAATTAAATATTACTGTCAGCTAAAGGTGGATTGTCATTTTTTCATCTTTGCTGAGACAGGATTTTTTCCCACAGTCCAGGATACTCAAGTGCTTTGCTTCTGCAGGGGTAAAGTCCTTGATTTTCCTACCATGATGTATTCTGATGTGGTACCTGCTGCTCTTATTGGTAGACTTATTTATAATCACAGATCTAATAACAGTGGCATTGACAATTTTTTTTTCCTCTTTCTGTTTCATTGTCTACCCCTATCATTTCATATCTTAAGCTGATAGGGTATGAATATGTCTACCAATTTGCCTTGTGCAGTGCCTGGTAGGCCTGAATTCAAGTGGGATTTCTCAGTGTTACATCCATCATAATTAGCTGTTTATGTTGCATCAGCAGGAACAACTCTTCTAAATTTCTTCAGAACTTTCAAACACTCATTTTATGCAGCCCTTTCAGTGACAGACTGGCTACCTTTTGCTAAACATGCAGAGATACTGCATTTATTTATCTGTGATGCCTTTTTCAGCTTTGCTTGCATAATCTTCTCCTTTCATTTATCCCCTTTTCTCTAACTTTCTATACTGCTCTGCATGTTCAGTTATCCGCTTCTCAAGCAAATGATTCACAACCTTTTCTGGTGTATTCCACAAAGTCCCACCTGACAGCCTTTGTTTGGTTTCTGTGCAATTGGACAAAATCCTGACTAAACACAGACTGTGTTTGGTAGAGTTGATTGTGGTATAGATTAGAAGAGAATCATTTTGTTAAGTGTATAAAATCTCCAAAAATCACTGCATGATAAGGAAAGGATTTGTTAATAAGGGGGTCCTCTGGGCCTCTTGGAAAACTTCCAGTGGTTTCAGAAAAATTCCAGAAAAAATTCCAGGTCAGATGAGTAATACTTCACTGACATCTCCCCTGGTACCATAATATTTCCAAATACTGTCTCATTTAGAAAACAGGATGACAAAGATACTTGCAAATGAGAGTGGCGCTGATAAAGAAGAGAGTCATTGAGACATTTCAGGCTCTTAGGAAATGATGGCTGCTGAGTGTGTGTAGAAGGATGAGCACAGTTTGTAATCTTAGCCTGTGATCTACCTGCATTACAGATTTCTTGTAAATCACTTTATTTCTCCCAGTCTTAGTGCCTATAGCAATGAAACTTCTTTACCTTGCAAAGAAAGTTGAGGCAAGGCTCTATTCTATTGCAAAGCAGTATAGTATCCATTTGTTAAGAGTCAGTTTGGAATTCATGGAGTGAAGATACATTTTTTTGGTTTTTATTTCCTTCCCATGCAAAATACTTGCACTCCTGACTCCTCTTTCATCCACCTCATGTTCTGGTCACTTGTCAATACAAACAATCTCTGAGTTGGCAATATTTCATGCAGGACCACTTGCACTATCTTCAGCTTCTCTGCAATTAATATTCTGTCCTGTCATTTAGATCCAGCCTTGTGTTCCTAATGTCAGGCTGGCTTTGTTTAATATGACCCGCAAAGTAGCATATGGTTCTAAGTTGAGTCTCACTACCATTTCTGGAGGTATCTCCCATTAATCAGGAAGGCTACTTTGTCATAGTGCAGCTAATGTTATCACCAAACGTTAAGTACAAAGGTGGAATAATAATGACTCCTCTTTCACTAAATGGAGTTAACATAGCTGAATAGCTTCCCTGATGGTGTTTTATATTAGTCTTTCAGAACATTGACTGATTTGTTTTTATTACCAAGAAAGCTTTTGTTTTATGAAAATTACTTAGGACCACAGGTCAATGTTTTTCATGTCACATCTCCATAAGAAGTATATTGCTTCATTATACTTTGTATTCTGCTACTGCAACTTGTATGTCACTTAAATTTATTTGTCACGATACTACTGCCAGGCTCCCGTTAAATTGTTAAAGGATATTCAGGAAATGTTGTTGCAGTAACCTTTAGAAGAAGACATATGTAAATGGACTATATCTGTTGATTAACTTTTTGATATGCAAACCTTCCAAGGTGTAAGGCCTGGTATGGATCACTACATGTGAGCAGAATATTTAGAGTGATGATGGTCAAGGTTTCCTTTTCCTGTGAGGCACCAGACATTCCAAGTTTGAATTATCTATGTATTTATTTAAGCTAAGAGACTAAAATATTGAAGAACAAAAATGAAGACCATAGCATAACCAAAATATATGTCTATCTTCTGTCTCTTCACACCAGTGTCTAAAAATAAAATGGCCTATGATGCCTTCCTGTCTTGACAAGATTTAAAAATTGCAAATCACAAAAAATGAGCAGAAAGCATAAGAAGTATATAAGAAAGCAAAAAAAAAAAAAAAACAAACAAACAAAAAAAAAACAAACCCAAAAAAAAAAAAACCCAAAAAACCCATGTTGATCAGTTTGGGAATCCATGGGAGAAGCTCCTGAGGTGTTTCAAGCTAAGCTGAACTAGGGATCCCAGGACTTGGACAGGTCACCGTCCCCTTGGAGAAGGAGCTATCAGAGAAGAGGTCACCAGCTCTGAGCTAACACACTGAGATGGTTCCCAGATATGTCCCAGAAGTCAAAAAATGGACTGCAGGCAGATAAACTGAAGCTGTGAAGGATTAAGACTTCCTGCTACAGACACTATGATCTCTGTAACAAGATAAGTACACTAAGAGGTATTTAAAATATTAATTTTTCATAATTTAGGGCTGCTCTGGCTTTCTGAAGCTAGATCTCTTAATATTAATCCCATAGTAAGACAAACACTTGCAGATGGTATAGCACAGTCCTGCTGAAGAAAGAGGCTCACTGCTTTTTTTCTTGCTAAGTTTTAACCTGCACCTGTTCCATGACATGGTTTCGTGTGTGGCTGCTCAAATTCTTGTGGCAGTATAAAGGAACATACTGATTCTTTTGCAGGTGCCAGGGTGGAGGAGCTGTATGTACCAAAACAGGTTTGGAGTTGCAGTGGGAGCAGCGGTCACAGCAGGCAGGTGCTGACAACGTGGAATAAGGATAGAGTGTGGTTGAAGCAGGACATGTAGTGGTTGCCAAGGCAAGTGTGCTTAAATGAAAACATACATAGATTAGTGTGATGTTTGTTGAAAGCATAGTGAGAGACAACAGAAACAAAATCTGCAGACTAGGAAAGGTACAATTGATTGCTCTGAAAGGAATATTTTTGTCCATTGAATAGGGCAGAAAATCCCAATTTCACAAGGTTTGAACCTACCTGACCCCACTGTATGTTAGGCAAGAGCTGCAACACAGCCTGAACTGCCTAAAAAATGGGTAGGGAGTAATTGAGTACAAGCTCTTTTCCTGTGGATATCAAGGCGACTGAAGGAAATTGAAAGTTTCTGGTGAACTCAGACATAAGGCTGTATCAATCTTCTTGTTGCTTTCCCAAGCACTGGATTAGTGTGAAATTTCATAGATAGACCTGCAATTTCTGATTATGTGCATGTGGCTAGGAAACCACACTTGCAGCATCTCTCTAAGAATTGGCCTGTTTTTATTCTTGACTGGCACAAACAGTACAGAACAGGTTGCAGGAGCTCTATGGTCAAGCTGAAAATATTCAGAGAATGTAGCTGTGGCATCACATGTTTGAGAGGAAAAACTATTGAGAGATCAGAAATATAGGAAACTGATATTATTATTGTTTCCATGCTCACTGATATCACATTTGGTAAAAACCGAAACAGAGGTATTAGAGAATGCACTGTGTCTTTCATGCAAGTTGCTTCTCACTACAGTGAATTTCAGTATCCAAAATGACATTTCTGGAAAAGTTCTTCCTACTCAATTTGCTGCTCTCATCATTCTTTTTCATTGTTGCTTATAAGCTTAGGGCTAACTGGTAATTCTCAAAATGACTTGTTTTTCTGAAACCAGTTTGCTCTATGGAGCACAGGCCTAAAAGTGGATGCCCACAAGTTTCGCTTGAATTTGGGGTAGCAATAAACCCCTAACTTATTTAAGAATTTGCAGTTTTCATATGGGTTGGGTGAAATAAAATGCATTGTAACACAGACAGAAGAGAAATTGCTTTAAGGAATATTCCAGTGCAGTTCACTAACCATTAAGTATCATTCTACTTTCATGAGCCTAAATCTCTACTGACATGAATCTTTTATATCCTGCATTGCAAGTTGTAATACTTGGATAACTAATAGAGTTAGAACAGTTTTTCATTAGATCTGAGAAATTGTGGAATTGCTTATGATCTTTGAGCAACTGAGTCTCCATTTTGCAGTACTGAAAATTTTCTATGTTTTAATACACAAATATACTTGAATGTACTTGAATGTACATTCCTGAACTTGATTTTAGCCGTTACTGGTTACAAAGTGTTTTTGAGACCAGCAGTTTTTAGGTCTATTTTCTGTGTAGTAGTATATGTTTTTTTCTGCACCCTTTTTATCTGTGGCTCTGAATGTGAGTTTAGTAGGATGGGAATTAGAACTAATGACATTAAATAAAATGAGACAATGAGCAAGTAATAAAGTGGCAATGCAAAAGTCACAGAGGCAGTTATAATAAAAACAAATCCCAAACTCTTCTATATGTACAATCATGTGCCAAATTCAACAAATGATTATGGAAATAATGTATACTGAAATTATGGCATGCTTAACTGGAGCATGATAAAACAAAATTGTCAAACATTCTGTTTATTTAAAAACATACTTGACGCTATCCTGAAACTAATCATATTTTTATGCCAAAATGGGCTGAAGACAATATGCAGATTTGTTTTTTGCTTAGAACTTCTAGGTTGGTACCACATTCTGATTGATGGTTGTGTGGTTGAGGTGGCCTCTGAAATGCCTTGAGGTCTCTGTTAAGCATCTCTTCTGCCCAAAAGAGGTTCCAGCCCCTACCTTCCTACCCTCACTACCAGGATGTGCTGAAAAACCCAGTTTCTCATGCTGTTGTGGTTCCAGTCTGCCCAACAGCAGCCAATGGGGATGGCCCAGTGGCCATCTGCTATGCATGGTGGGCCTCAGGGATGAGCAGCCCAAACCTGTCCTGCCAAATGTTTTCTTTTTTGTCATGTTTACTAAGTTTTATCCACTAGCTGTACCATAGCAATTGTTTTAGTGCTCTAACACAGGAGGAAGGTAACCTCGCTTCAACAAGGTAAATCACCTTTAACAATGAGATAAATAACCTTTAAGGATAAAGTAACTCACCTTAGACAAAATTATTCTGTATTATTCTGAAGATGTGGATAATAGACCATATATGTGCAGTAACCAAATAACAGTTGCACTACTGAATTGTGCCTCATCCCTTCTGTTTAGACTCTTACCTCCTGGGGACAGTGAAGCAGACTGAAGTCTTTCTCTCCTCAGTTAGTAGAGGTTGGGTTTTTATCTTAAATGTGCCATGGAGCTGAAAGGTTGCTCTAAGGCAGCAGGGTAGGAGGTACATTAGATGAGGAGCAGAAACTTACTACTGTATGACTCTTTAGCATGTACTCGGGATCTTTGAGCAGCACCCAAGACTTTACTTTTGTATTTTCCAGTTTGTAATATGGGCCAGGGATGCAGGAGGCAAAAGCTGGAGAATGTGGAATGTGTGGTGGGAGATATGAAGGCATGGAGAGTTGGGTCCTAGCAGAACATTAGTCATGTACAACTGGTGAATGAAGGAGGCGGAATAATTCAGAGACAGAGGTGAAAGGATGGCATGTGAGAGTGAAAATACAATTATTCTTTAGAACTAATTGTGATAAGTAATTCCTGGATATGTGTCCTTTTCTGCAGGGTTGCTGCCTGCCCAGCAGATTCCTGTGATGTACTGTGACATACGGCTGTTCTTCCTCAGGGGCAGAACTTTGTGCTGTTCCTTGATGAACTTCATGAAGTTTCTGCTGTCCTTGAATTTATTAACATCCTGTATATTGAGTTGTGAATTTGGTACCTGTTGTAGGCATCATTCCCCTGAAACTGACAGCCATTTTTCTAGTCATCGGGGACCTCTTCTGATTACTGTAGTTTTTCACAGGTGATAGGCAGTAGCCTCACAGTCATGTTGCCTGCTTGTGTAGGCATCTGAACCAGCTCCTCAGATTTGTGTATGCCCAGCCTGTAAGCAGTTCCTGGCCTATGGCTCCCCTGCTTCTGGTTGCCCCTCTTTGCAGAGTATACTATACACAGAAGTCCAGGAGCAGGCTTCTCTTACAAAGTCTAAGGCAAAAAAGGCATTCAGTCTTTCCAGTGCTGTTCAATACTTGCACATCCATGTTTTTGCTGAGCTTCCTTTTGCAGGCTCAAGGATCTCTAGAATCCCTCCTTTTGCCCCAAATCAGGCACTTATACTCCTGTTTCATTGTCTTTTCTTGCTTCCATTTCTTGTACGCTCACTTGTTGCATTTTAGTCATCAGCAAAATTCTTACTAAGCTAGCTGACGCTTTTTACCTTTCTGAGGTTGTGAGTTGTTTTGCCTGTTAAAAATATCTTACAAATAGCATCTTCTCTAGTGTTTCCCTCAGAAATGGATGGACTGGAAAAGAGAAAATAAACTGAAAGAGAACACCTCAGTATAAACAATCTGTTTGGCAGAATCATAATCAAATGCACAACTTGTTAGAAGAAACTACAGTCTTTCGCAAGAAATGTTTTCTTGTTATTGATAAACAGAAATATTTTTTCTTGGTCAATGTTTCTTCATTAATCTCTTCTCTCCCCACTCTCCCTAGGGAATTGTGTACAATGTAACCAGACAGCTATAAACCTTCAAATGGACTGCTGGCAGGAGTCTATGGACCACTAGTTTGGAGAACCTGTGCTTTAAACCTCTAAATGATTCAACATTTGTGTAAGTCAGACACATTCTAGTATTATGCAGCTAAATAATTTTATAGCCATTTCATTGTAATGCTAAGAGATTCAGAAACTGTGTGAACAGTTTACTAATGTCACTTCTCTCTAATAATTTGGTGATAAAAATGGATAGTCTATGTGAACATAAATATGTCCTTAAAAATGTACATGAAAATCTGTGTGCTGCTTAGTCTGTTAAAGAAGTTCTTGCCTGAGAGACACATGATTGTCTTATGTAGGTATTGTAGTGGTTACAATGTTTGGGACTTTTTAATTTTTAATATTTTGTGTATGAAATTGGTTTAACAAAATATTGCTAAACAACTCTAGTCTCATATTATTGGTTTTTAAAGCAACAATCATTATTCTTGTATAATAATCACAATGACATGTAGAAAATACTATGCTTTCAAACACTCAGAAAATGTTGCATTATCCTTGTCTTTCAGACAAAGACAAATATTAGTATTTGCACATTTATGTCCTCAGCTGCTTTTTCTTTTTTTTTACTTTAAAATGGGAGATATTATGCAAATACTAAAGCATTACAATGGGAAGCAATTTGACTAACATAAGTTGAAGCATTTTATGAATGAAAACTAAAGCACAAGCTGTAGAGAAATCACTCAAGTCGTTGCTGCGTTGCATCCATCTCTGGTAATGCATAAAAGCTAATTAACACTGCAGTGAACTGGAAGCAATAATTAGATGTGGAAGTACAAAAGAAAGTGCAATGCCCTTCAGTTTACTGACTAAGGTTATGTGAATGTCTACAAATGCCCATAAGCGACCTTGACAACAAGGAAGAAGAATCTGTCTGAAGATGTTGTTTGAGCTGCTCTGTCTGTAGGAGTAATAGGATAAAAGAACAGGCAATCAGGTTGTGATGTAAAAGGCTAAGGTCTTTTCCATGCTAATGTCTGGCAGCTCTTGAGGCTGCATCCATATAGTCCCTAAATGCAGATAAGAAAATGTTTTTACTGATCGAGCACACTCTGGTATATGACCAGCTGATGTAAATTGTCATTTTCTGTTGTATATATAGCACCTGTGAGTGGAGAATAGCAAAGCCACTGCATACTGAATCCTAAGCTTGGATATATTTCAAGACAAGGAATTGATTCATGCATTTAAACCTAAGCTGGAAACTACTGCTCAGAGCATTTTGAGAACAGTCTTGCTCTCACAAAGAGATTGACTTAATACTGTTTAATAAAGCCTGTATGTCTTGATACGAGATAAGTTTCATACTGTCAGCCCTGGCTAATAGGCTCAAAAAAAGTTTTCACCCCACACATCTATTTGCATAGACCTTGTCTTCATTCTGGTTTTGCTTTGTAGGGACACTTGTGCTTAGAGTGCTTTGTGGGAAAATAAGTGCTCTATCTGTATCTGCCCCTGCTAGCTGTATTTTCCTCTCCTGAATTTACTTGCCATTACCTAGACAGGTTTGAGATATGAATTTGGTGAACAGTAACAGGCTACTACTGATGTGATTAAGGACAACTAAAATGTAAAAGAAACCTTAAATCTACTTTGGTTGTATGTCTTTTGCTTTCACTTTCTTCCCTCCTAGATTTTGTAGCCCTATTTCTTCTACTCAAATGATAAAATGAAATGGGTCTATCTACATCTTTACTCAGGTTAAGAATAGTTAATGTTTCAAGAAATTATTTCCCTTCTATCCATGATCAGTTATTACCAGGAGCTCTCTTTCTCTCTTGATACCCAGAATGAAGGTTTAATAGTGCTGCATCTTATTTTGAGTGGTATTGGTGAAACTCAGTAATTAGCCAGCCTATCAAATTGGGCTGTTGGAAAAAAAGTAAAGATATGAGCTCTCTTCTTGCTTGTTTGAGCTGAACGCTTTCTGTATTGAGCTCCCAGCCATTTGAAGAGTTCACATACAGCTCATCAACATTGATGCCCATCACAAATACAAGAATGAAAAAATAACCCACAAATCTGTTTAGAGAATTTTCATAAACAGGTTTTGATGAGTTGCTGCTTTGATAGCTAAGTTCTGCAGCTGAAGGTCCAGCAGAATTCCTGGGAAAATGAGCTCTGCTGTAACTGAAAGCAAAACTGTAATAGATGGATATTTTCACTTAACCATTGCCCTAGTTTGTGTGGGCTGTAAGTCAGTTGGCAGAACAAGCCAGAAGTATTTTCTTGAAAATGTTTCTATTCATATGACTAAGGGTATAAATCTTCTAATTACACTGGAGAGAAAACAAAATGAGTGAGAAGAAGACGGTATGAAAATACCAATTTGAGTTATTGTCGCAAAGGAGGATTACACATGGCACCACATAATGTGTGAGTTAATCATCACAAAATTATTTGGAAGTGAAATAAGTAAGTATAGAACATGACAAGAATGATATTCAAATGCAATAAAGTCTTGTCTGAAAGTTGTTTACGTTTTAAGAAGTAGTTCTGTAATTTACGAGTAGGCAAAACTGGTGTGTGAGAATTCAAAGAACTCAGCAGAATTCACCCATCCAGTGAAATCAATTTGAGGTTTTTTTAATGGTTGATATGGTTTCCCCTGTAAGGTGCTTATTGATTGCAGTAGGCTCCTCCTTGTTGGAGACTACCTGAATTCTGTGCAGCACACCTTAAGAAAGCAGTGCTGGCAAACCCGGCTCAGGCATAGTGAGTGAGTTTAAGTATCTTTGCACCTTAGATGGTTTCTTCATGGGCATCATTTAGAGAAATGCTGGCAGTACATAGCAGCTGCACTGTTACCTGGACTCTACAGCAGCATGACAGGTTATTACTAAACCTGTGACACCCAGGATGGACTTTTCCAGGAATTTTCCCCATTGCTTCTGAATGAGACTATCTATCTTCCCTTTGCCAAGTTTGGCCATTTTACTCAGCAGAAAGGGGTCAATTTGGGCTCCCATGGGAGTTCCCATGATGATGCTAATCTAGAAATAGCCATTCAGGAGAGAAAAAGGAGGAAGGCAGGATCAATAAAACACATCAGATGATGAAGAAAAACATGAAAGCAAAAGAGACAAACCACTTAAGAAACCCCAAACGACCAAAGGGTAAATCTGCTTTCTGGGACAGATGCATTCTTGGAGCCTCATTTGTACAGACCTAACCACAATGGATAACTGGATGAAGCTAAGGCGTTCCCTGAAACATGACATCTGTTTATAGGACATTTCTACAGCATGGTGATGTCTTGTAAAAAGCAGTTATGTGATGTGTGCTTTCCAACCTTCCCTGAAAAATTGGGGCTTTAATATTCATACGGGTCATGATATGGTTGCAAATACAAATCTCAAGTGCTAAGAGTTACATATACCCCTGAAATTAATTTGACCACTGTGTACCACAATCTAATTTATTTTCTTATCATCTCCCAGCCATTAAATTGCTAGAGCTGAGCTGTATAAATGCTTTAAAGTAAGGCAGCTCCTAGTCACTAAGGAGTATTGCAGAAAATTTGCCTTCCAAGCATGGTTATATAACGCCCACTTATTTTAATTAGACTTTTGCTCTCAAAGTCCCACTCTACCTAAGTGGCATGATCACTGAAACATGGTACAGCTCTGTGATAGAAGGTACAATCTATCCAGTCCTTTCAGCAGTAACTTCGCCTTTAGTATTATGTCTCTCAGGCATGTGAGCCCCCAGCAGCTACTTGCAGCGTTGTCTATTATTAGTGCTTACTCAGAATGAGTCTTGTTCTGTATCAGAAATGCAAGAAATGTCTGTGTAAGCACTGCATAGCTTTAATTTTCCTACACAGGAGTGGTCCATTGGGAAGAAAGTCAAATAAACAGCAGCCTAAACTGTACTCCAGATAGCTGAAAAACGAATAAAACCAAACCCAATTATTCAGGAGATGATGCTGATGTTAGTCTTTTCTCAGGAAGAAACACCAAACAAAAACAATTTTTTGGAAGCAAGTGAATTCCAACTAATTAAAGTTTCACTTCTTTCCAACCTTACTGGAGAACTATTGCTGTATTAAAGTCTTTGGCAAGCATGAGAAAAGTGTCATGATTATATCCATTAATTTCTCTATCCCTGCAGAAAACTGCGTCTTCCTCCTATGTTTTCAGTGACACGTGCTGTTGGAGAACATGGAGACTTATTTGGGCAGCACTGAATACAATTTCAGTATACAAACCAAAAGACAAAAAGCCAAATTGTACATTTGTCTCATCATAAAAGGATGATTTGTGTATATAGGTGGTAACAATCCCTTTCTATTTTTGACCCACCATTCTTGCACTTCTGAGTAGACCAAACAATTTGTTTCTCTGTAATTGTGTTAAGCCTACAGGAGTTTTCTGACAATTGTGCTATGCTTTGTTATGATGATGAATTACTGTGTATGTTTCTGCCATGCTCATTAGTCTTACTCTGCAGTCCTCACCTTGTATGTGCACTGAGATAAATTGGACATGGAGCGTAAAGGGCAGCATCCTCATGGACCAGATTGGTTTAAGGTTGCCTGTTTTAAATTTTGCTTTCTGACATCATCTTCTCTCCTGATTCTCTAAATGGGAGACATTATATTTTTTTCTCTCACTGTCTGACTTAGACACTGAATACTTTATAGTATCCCTTAGTTGAAAAACAGGAACTGATTCCAAGAATAAGTGCCTTATAAAAACAATGAAACAACCCTACGTATAGACATTGAGAAATGTTTTGGAAAAGAGGAAAAACAGTCTTTGAGCAAAAGGGAAATGTGGGCTCTGTCTGGAGAGAAGAGATATAGCTGATAAAAAATCAGGATTGTATAGATTGGTAGGGGAATTTAAATAAAGCTGTTTAGAGAAAGAGAATGAGTAAAATAATGATCAAATGATACAATCCAATGTGAGTATTTGCAGCAGTTTATTTTACTGAGTGGATTGTTTACTTCTCAGAGCAGTCACTGCAGTCAAGCAGGAAAAGAAATGCAGTCAAGCATCTGCTACATGTCTTCTTTCTCTCAGTGAATGCTGCAGTTTTTGCCAGACATGACACATGCACACAAGAGACATGTTGGGAAGAAGCTCAAAGATCTTAGTCATCTGGCAGGATATAATTTAATAGAATAGCTAACCACCTAATGGGTAGGTTACATTGAGTACTGTACCTTTGTAAACATGCATCCATAATCACATTAATTATAATCTATTCCTACCAAAGTGCTGTAGCGGAGAAGTTAAGAAGATACTAAAAGCACAGTGATCACATGGGTAATAAGATTGTCTGAACATTTTTTAGGAAAATGGGTTTAGGGAACTGATTTTTACAGAACATGAGGCTTTTGGTATTTTTTTTTCTTAGATTCTCTTAATAAAAGGTAATTTGTCTTTTTTTTTTTTTTTTTTTGTCAAATATGGACTGTCAAAAGATGACGTTGGGCCTCTATGTAGAAACAGTTGCCTCAGTGCTTCAGGGGTCTTTTGTTGACTGACATCTCACTTTACCAAAATGTGGTGATTTAGCAGCAAGGAGATCAGCACCAAAGTGTCTGAATAGATCTAAATGATCAAAGGTTCCTAGCAGACACCACCCATGCTCCAAGATACCGCAGCACAAGCCAGGTCCACCTTGAAGTGTAGCCAAGTTCGTCATCTACTGAGCCTGCATGAAGAAGCAGAGAGGTGTGAATTTTTAGTTCAGATACTGTCCTGTGCTAATGCATCTAGATGGCTTACAAACCTGAGGTGATATGAAACATGGAGTCAGTTAATTTACAATCATAAAAATCTGACTATATAGATAATCCTTAAAAAGACCCTTAAGCCCCAGAATCACTTTCTGTAACCCTTTTGAAAGTGATCACTGGTCCTTTCTCCTTGGTTCTGAAGACAGAGTATGCAACACATCCTTGTACTCTTGAGGAACACATATGAATGAGCTTGTGCTATGCTTTTCTCCTTAGTTTCCTCTTGAGTTATAGGAGGGAAATCATCATAGGCTATTTCTTGTGAGTGCTGCATATGCTATGGCACTAATATGGCCCTTCCAGATACAGCTCCTATTCAAGTTCTTAAATTCCAGAGGCACAGCTGGCAACTGAGATACCTAAATTTGCTGTGCCTACCTGTAGGAGTCTGTTGTGGGTGGAGGCTTGCTCAGTCACTTCCACAGAAGAACTGTTGCTATTTCAGATGCCCTAGAGTCTGCAAGGCATCCTGACAAGTCTAGGAGACCTATTACTAATGGGAGTACAGGCAGGTTATGCTGCCTTATCTCAAATGGCACTGCCTCCCTGTGTGGACAACAGATTGAGCCCTCAGTATCAAAGCCCATAGTAGAGTCAATAAAGCCTAGAGTTACTGGACCTGAGGTAGTGATTCAGCTCAGGAACTACTGGTTCCCTAGGTTAGGGTGAACTGAATCATGCTTTAGATTGTATTGACTAGATTTCTATTGATTACAGCAGGTGGATCAACAACTGATGCATGTGTGCATGTCTGCATGTAGATAACTGTGTTTATAAATATTTTGAATGGTCAAGAATTCATTTTTAGAATTTAAAGGATAATTGCATAAGCTTTCTTGCAGAACCAAAAAAGATCAAAGTACCTAGAAAGGTTAAAGGTCTCATGGGGAAGTATCTGCCCTATGGAAAGTTGTAACGGGAAACAGAGGTATTTACCCTGTATACAAAAATTAATATGTAAGGCAAAACAACTAATGAATTACTTGTCAGTCTTTCCCAAAGAGAAACAAAGTGTATTATTTTTAAATAAGGTGTTTTTAAAATGCTAGAAGACACAGTATTTATTGGTAGAATACTGAAAGTAGCTGAACAGGACCTTGATAGCATCACCACTGGTTTTGACTGCTTTGACACAGTAGCTGTGTGGGGAATGATTTCCCATTCCTCATTAATGAAGGCCTAATAGGGAAAAGGTGTGTCATTTCTTTCAGTAATAGATTTTACAGGGAGTAAAAGGCTGAGGTTTATGTGTTGTTCTGGTGCTACAGGGCTGGACTTGTTGCTCTGAAGTCAGAGGTGTAGTAGCATTCACATGTGCAAAATTTAATTACTCTGATTTATCAAGCAATTATTTTTCCTACTAGTTTAATTTAACTGTGGGAGATCTCATCCTTTCTTTGAGCATAATGAGTGCATTTGCTCCAGGACACAATTTGCCATTCACAGATGAATTCTTTTTAACAGTGACATTGCCTTTATTTTTCATTTTCAAATGAAATTACATTCTCAATTTGTTTGTAAATTTTAGTAGTAAATTTATTCGTATATGAGAACAACGAATTCTTCATTGCATGATGACAGAACTTCTGCCAGAAAGTCGTTCCCGTGCAAACTTTTTTAGACAACGTTGTGCCATGCTAGTGGAAGAGAAAATTTTGAGTTTGAACCAGCAGAATGGAAAAGGTATTGTTTCTATTCCTGGTTTCTATTTCCTGTATGAAAGCACTTAACTTCTAATCTATAACATAAATTACAATCGCCATTTCAATTTTTCAGGCATTTAGGGAATTAAGGAGTCTTATGTTTCCAAAGGAGTTGTTATAAATGCCAACATCCAAGACAGAGTTTGAATCTGTGTTTGATTCACACAAGCTTTTAGTACAGTTTCAACGAGGGGACAGTATGTCATTCTGCTATTATTACCTGTGATTAGCACAGTGCTCACTGTATTTACTGATGATTCTCAGTCCTATTCAAAAGCATCTAACTCTTCCTTGCATCATAGGAAGGGCTTGTTTGCGCTATGTCTCTGATTTCTGCTGAGGGATTATTATTCTGAAAAAATGGTCTGAATAGGGAAGTGAGTCAGGTCATTCTGCTTCCACTTTTCTGGGGATAAAGACAAACCTTCTTTGAGAGCCTCTAAAAATCTCCATTACTGATGAAAACTCAGCCACAGGATGATTGAGTTTATGTCACAACATATGATTTGCATATGGCAAAACTCCAGATTTCTGGTCATTTTTGCATGCAAAGGATTAGATTTGTTTAATATGGTTTGATATTGAAAGGTCCATGTTGGCAGTCATTTATGTCTTTGCTGTCTTTTAGGTATTTATGAATGATTTGTTGGACTATTTGTTCCAGGACTTTTCCAGAACTGAAATTAAGCTGAGTGGTTTTCTGTCATTTTCCCCATCTCCCTTCTCTTTCCTTTATTTTTACTTTTTTTTTAATAAATGTAAGAGTGGCCTTTTCCCAATTTTGTGAAGCCTTGTTTATTTTTATAAATATAATCATTTATCATCCCTGAGATAAAAAACTGGTTGAAGGAAGAGACTTTTCAGTGAGGCTATCTTATCTTAAAACCTCTCATTTACCTATTTTCCAATCTGTCACTATTCTGGTTTTATTACTCATCTGTATTTCTGCTGCTAATTTTTTGATCTCTAAGATCACATTGACATTTTCACTGAAGACAGAAGCAAAGACATCATTAATACTGTGAACTTCTCAAAATTCCTGTTGAGGAATAGATCAACATTTTTCTTAATTATCTACTAGTAATAATGTAAATATGGAGTATTTTCTCACAAGTTATGTTTTGCCTTTCTGATTTTTATTCCCAGACAGTTGATACTCAGGGTACTTTGTGCCTATGAGTTGTCATTTTTGTTTGTTTGTTTTGTTTTTAACAGCACTACCAGTTCTCCCCAATTCGTTTTCCCCTTTTTACTGACACTTTCACTGTTTATTGTAGTGTACTGTCCTAAGCTTCATGATTTACGATGTTTGTGTTCTACTTTCTAATTGTCTGAAGAAAGTTCTGTCATCTATTTTATAGTCGCTCTCAGACAAGTTACTTTGCAACTATACATTCTCAACCAGTTCTTCCAGGCTGGCCAGAAAGACAGCCAGAAGACCTTTTATTTACTTGCTTTCTTCCACCTTTATAGAAACAAAAATGTCACTAGGATATTTCAAGAGTTCGCTGCCAATATGTTTGGACTACCTTCCTTTCCCAGTGGTTGTCTGGATGATGAAAGAGTTCCACCACAAATCTGTTCTCTGCTCTTCATGTTTATCGTGGTTGCCCAGAAAATGGCTTATCCACCCGATGTTTGTGACCAGACCCAAAACATGACACCATTCTTTTACATTCAACATTTTAGCAAGTTTTTATTTTTCCATCTCACGAAATTCAGAAGAATATCTGTATGCCCTGGATACACAGAAAAAACATCTCCTTTGTTTACTTTTCAATAAGGGTTGAACAAGATATATAGACTTAAGTCTACCAAACAATTAAATTGAGCAATATTGCAGCATTCAAATGCTCATACCTTAGAAGTCAAATTATCTGTTGGTATAACTCCAATGACTTCAATACATTTTCTCCATTAGAGAATGACCTATGTATTCCCCTTGAAAAGGAGGAAAAATATGCAAGTCTTTTCTTAAATTTGAAATTTTTACTTGAATTTAAGAACTCACAAAACATTTGTGACATCTTTTCCGACCCACATAATTATTACTTTAAATGTTATAGGCAGGAGAGTTCATAGACCCTAAATAGTAGTATTTCAGAGGAAAAAAAAAACAATTAATACTACAAGAGCAAAAAGAAAATCCAGAACGAAGAGAATCAGTTATTAGATCTTGTGGATACTATATTAAAAGGCAATGAATATTTCCCTTTATATAATTAATTCAGATTTTAATAACTTAGTTCTTCTGCACAATTGCAGTATTTCTTTGCGTCACTAATGTAGACGTTCAAACAATATATTCTTTCTAAAAAATGAATGGGGAAAAAAAATTGTAATATTATTGACTTGCTTAAACCTAGCTCACATGATGGATGTATGAAATGGAAATAATATAGAAATTCCTTAGACTCTGACAGGAAATACAAATCACATGAGTGGAAAGGAAGTTACACTGAAATAAAGACATTACAGAAGATAATGAATTCGCTGCAAAAGGGTTTTCTGTTAAGCACTTCCTGTAATTCTGTTTTCAGTGGTCTACCTGACAAGAGACAGGAGAAGATGTATTGGATACATCACTTTTTTTGTTCACTAGTAGCTGAAGATATATTCAGATTGCAAGCAAACTGAATGCAGTGAGGGTTGGAAGGACCCTTGAGTGTCTGTTTCCTGGTTAGTACAAAACCAAAACAAAACAAGTAAAACCTTCATGACTGAATTACTGGTACTATAGTTCTGAGTTAATGTGTTTAGCTAAGAGTGGAGATTATCCAGCCACAGTGATTAGGGCATTATACCTATAAAGATCAAATATGTATTCTGGATCCCAAATGTGAAAGTTCTACTAAATTCTGCGAAAGTGCGTTTAGCTCTATAGTACCTTTATACTATTTGAAATTAATTTTATTGAAGAGTGGGCCTGGTGCCTATGGAAAAGTTTTTAGGGTTGAGAGTAAGCTCTTGACTGAAAGTCTTGGGAATCATTATTTTTTCAGGAAAGAATGACCTAGGAAATGGCACTTGCCATAGCTCTGAAAAAGGTATTCATATTCGGTACTGGTGTTTGGGCCTGTTGCTTTGCACATAACACAATATCATGTTTTTTGTTGGAAGTATTATAGAGGAAGATTCTTTCTTAAAATTCAGTGAGCTGATATCAAAGATATGCAAAGAGATTTGAGAGGTTAGATTTAGTAAACAGTAGGCCTGAACACACAATCACTTGTATTCTCCTATTCCATATGGTAATTGCTAAATATGTCATTTTGTTGTCAAAAAAAAGAAAGAATACCTTTATTTTCTGGTTTTTGGTTGGTTGGTTGGCTTTTTTTTTTAATAAAATTTGGAGCTATAATAGGAAGCAAAAGGGACAGGCATAAAATTCTGGCAAGGCTTTGCTTAGAATTGCTTTTTTTTAATTCTTTTGCCCTGAGATATAAATGCCCAGCCCCAAAGAATGAAAGAACAAGGGAATATTCTAGCATACAATTGGAGCAAAATTTCCAATGCCTGTAAAAACATCACCTCAGTCAGACAGAAGTGCTTTTCAACTTCACATTCGCATTTTTCTGTGTAAGTAATTGGTTCATATTGTTTAAAACCCATTCTAAAGGGATGAAAATGAGAAGTCTCACTTTCATTCACAGATGCTGATCTCAAAAAGCATGTTCACAGAGCAGCAAATACCAAAACCAAAAACATCTTCTGAAATCTCATTGTAGAGCACTCAAATATAGCCCTCCTCTTGTCCTGTCCCTGTTTGTCCCTGTTCTTTT
>JASSUY010025412.1:0-26952 GCA_032466535.1 Forpus xanthops
GCTAGATATTAGGTGAAGATCTGTTGTATTCTCTTTCCTTGTATTTTCTCTTGTATTATTATTGGTGGTAGCAGTACTGATTTATGTTATACTTTAGTTACTAAACTGTTCTTATCTCAACCTGTGGGAGTTGCATTCTTTTCGATTCTCCTTCCCATCCCACCGGGAGTGGGGGGAAGAGAGAAGGGGGAGTGAGAGAGTGACTGCGTGGGTTATAGAGGCTTAAACCATGACAATATATTACTGACTGCAGGTGCATGTATGCACCTGCATGTCTGTGTATATATGCATGTAACTAACAAAAATGCATGAATAAAAAATCGTCTGCTACTTGTCTTCTGCTTACTGTACAGCTTAAGTGCTTCTGCAGTACTGAAAACACAAGTTTTTCTAGCATGTGGGAACAAGCAAGTGAACTTGCCTGACAGACAAGAAGCAAAATCTGTTCACAAAGGCACACTGACAGTTCAAGTGCAGGGAAATGGGAAAAGGGTATTCCAGGCTCCCTTTTAAGTTTGCTTCATAAAGGTTTTCTTCTCTTCTGAGAAAATCAAAGATCACATTCACTCAGGTAAAGGACTTTTTAATTTGAGTGCTTTAACTGATTTTCTTTATGCAATTTTCCATTTGATGTAATGATATTTAGTATGATAAATGCTGCTTAATCTGAAATTCTTTTTTTTTTTTTGGTTTTATTTTCATGTATGAAAAACAGAGATGAAAGATTAGCTTCTAGTGACCTGCATCAAAATAGAATTTGGCTGGAAATGAAATGAAGTTGGATTTAGCTGTATCCCCTGGATAGTTTTGCTGCACCAACAAATCTTCATGAAGTTAAGCTGCTTCTGCTCAAAGAGTGGAAGAGGAATGTTCAGCTGAGCTGTGAGAAGCTCCTGCGGTCCCTGCCCTGTCTGTGTGTGTCTGACTGGAGTCAATGTCATCAGATCCTCAAAATGTAAAGGAATTCAGGATTTTAAAGTAAGATGACTGCAGCAGCTTTTCATGGTTTAATTATTTTATATTGGAGGCTGCTGAGTGATGCGTTTGGGGAGCTGATTGCTTTTCAGAGAGCATTAAAAGATTTAGTTGCTCTCCGTTTCAAACATTTGGAAATGTTCTCACTGGGATTGAAGGGAGCTGTGGAGCAAATCATGTCTCTCCCCAGGCCCTGGCAGCTTGCTTCCTTGGTAGCTTGGGCTGTGTGGAAGGAATTGTGACAAAACGTAATTATTTTGGGTTTAAGCTTTGTTGTAACTTAGTCTATGTTTTGTCCCTCAGCTGTATAAAAAGCAATATGCACCAGTTGTTGAGTTTCCTTAATCCGTAAGTATTAATGGCAAGTATTAATACAGCGTTTTTGCCTGCTCTGCTGCTGGCACTGGTCCCATGGCTGCAGTGGAGAGCCGGTGCACCTCAGTGCAGGGTAGGCATCTCCAGGCAGACAACTCTTCAGATCCCAGTGTCCTTATTTACCTCAAGGCTTTGGTTGCAGCTCAGGGTAATGTAGGTATTGGAACAGTAATACAGTCAACTTACTTGCCATCGTGTCCTCCGTTCCTCACAGTACCACTGTGTGACCACGTCTGCTGGAGTTGCCATTCATTCTTCTCCTCAGTGGGGAAATACCCAAATATCACATACCCCATGAGCAAATGGTTCTGCTTACAAGATTACAGATATCACATGAAAAGTATTTATAGAAGAATTTATTTGTGCGAGTCCCTGCCCACAGGAGGGGGGTTGGAACTAGATGATCTTTAGGTCCTTTCCAAACTTATTCTATGGTTCTATGAATAAGGGGTCACACAAATCTCCTTCCATTGAGCTACCTTTGACACCCACTCTGCAAGTCTCTGCCAGCTGTCCTTGCAGCTGGGCATAGCAACAAAGGAGGGTGCCTGTGAGGACCAGCTTAAGATGAGCTTGGTATCAAATAGGTAGGATTGGCATTTACTGGACAGTTAAAAAATTCATGTCAGCAAGGCTTCAAGTGCTATGAATTCTGTTGTTTTTATCTGTACTGATTACAAAAGAACTCAGTAGCTTTTCTTAGAGAATCCACTACGAAAGATCGCCATTTTTAGAGCTAGAAACAGATCTCACCTGTGCCTACTGCTATCTGCTGTTCCCTGTGCACAACAGGGATGCCTGCTGTGCTGCTTGTGGAGCTGAGAAGACATTTTCCAATGTTTCCATCTCCTCTTTGCCCAATTCTCTCCTGTTACCTGGCCCAGACCCTCCGCAGCGACAGCTGAAGGCTTCCTGAGTTGTCTCCCTACTCCTCCATGATCCCCCTCTTTTTGAGCAGTCTTGGTGGATCTGCAGCTCAACAAAACACCGGGGCTTGTTAGGATCCTCCAGAGGCAGACCAAGCTGGAACTGGATTCGGGTTTTATGCAGTTTCTGCTCAAGTCCTTTTACCTGGGAGACACAGCCATCCCCTGGGGGACCTTGTGTTGCTCACATGCAGACCTTTGGCTGCATTCACTTCTTTCCCTAGGTGATTTAGATCAATTGCCCTCTTCCCTCAACAAAGCAATTTGCTCATGGGACTTCTGAAGTGTCAGATGGCTTGCCAGCGCTTTCCTACAAAGCCCGTAAGCTTACAAAAGACTGATAGGTTCATAAAATAGACATTAAGGTGGTGTTTCCCTGATTTCTGCTTTAAAATTTGGTTTTCTAAGGTGATTGGGTTTTCTTACTGTCTAGAATTTGTATGGTTTGTCTGATTGGTGTTCAAGGAAGCCCAAGTGTTTGACAAGCTTTCAAAGGCAGCCCTAATGCCAGAGCAGGTTCTTTGATGGGATAGAATCACAGAAACATAACAGAGTTTGGGTTTGAAGAGACCTTCAAAGGTCATCTGGTCTACCCCTCTGTAGTAAGCAGGGACATCTTCAACTAAATCAGGTTGCTCAGAACCACATCCAGCCTGACCCTGAATGTCTCCAGGGATGGTGCATCCATCACCTCTCTGGGCAACCTGTGCCAGTGTCTCACCACCCTCATTGTGAAGAATTTCTTCCTCATGTCCAACTTGAATCTCTCCTCTTTTAGTTTAAAACCATTACCCCTTGTCCTGTCACAACAGGCACTGCTAAAAAGTCCCTCCTCAGCTTTCTGATAAGCCCCTTATAAGTACTGAAAGGCCACCATACTGCTCCACAGCATGCAGATATCCCACCCATCCATTTTGCAGGGTAAGGAAGAAATGAAATCCCCAGTGCTATAAAGCTGTAAGTTGTAGTTCTAGTTCTTTGGAATTCTGATGTTAGAACTTTATTGAATCCGCTTTTAGTGTGAATTTTGCTTTCTAAGCCATAATAAAATGGATAAATCCAATAATGTCTTTGATTTTGATTCTTTTTTGTGTTGTGAAAACATTGATCCAGTATGTATTTAATACTTCATCCGTTTAACAGTTAATCTCATGACATGGAAGAAAATACCCAGGGCAATAATGCTGGCTGATAATGTCAAACTGATGAGCAAAGAAAAGCACCCACATTCTCAACTGATGATGTGGCAAAGATCAAGAAATTCTGCAAAACTCAAACTAAAGTAAGTTATAAATTGCACTAATACTGGTTAATGGATAATGAGATTCCATTCTAATGTTGGTAATGTGCAGTGTAAGTGTTTGCTGTTTCTTAAATAGGGTATCTTTGACCATTTAAGCAAGTCTTTAGCACCAAACGTTCATGGCCATAAGTATATTAAAAAAGCCATTTTGTGTATGCTACTGCGGGGTAATGAGAAAGTTCTCAACAATGGGACACGCATTAAAGGAGACATCAATATCTTATTATTAGGTAAGAGCATGTAGAGTTAATAGTGCATTGATAAGTTATTTTATTATCCCCCCTCCTCATCATGCCAGTGTACTTTTGTTATGCAATATTAGCAAGAAAATAAAAGCCAACCCAGTACAAAGACTCATTTCATCTTATACAAGAATGTTTGTTAGCGTCTTAGGATCAATTTATTTTATCCTTGGGCACATTTTTACAATTATTTCTGTTTTGTCCCACACTTCCCTATTTACTTGACATCTGTTCTATGTTTCTAACTAGCGTCGGCATGATGTGCAATTGAGTCTAATCCTGCACTGCTCATTCGGGTGAGACACCCACTGATTTCAAGAATAGGCTTCAGTTTATTGCTCAAGTTGATGGAACTATTCTACTTCTGTCACTTGTAGGCACGATGGCTGCTCAGTTGTGACTTCATTTCTAAATGCTTTGTTTTCAGTACTCATAATTTAGTTATATTAGCCCTACAATGCTAACCTGCTACATAAGAGCTCGTGTCAGAGATGTCAGCTTCCTTACATAAATCAAGCTATTTATTTCTCTACAGAGCTTCAATCAAATATTTGATAACTTGCTTTAAAATTAGATTTAGCCTAAAACAATAATCCTTTTCAACTCTTTCTGTTTGAGTATGTTCTTTTCTGATGAGAGCAACTTGCACACTTACTCATTGGCAGTACTGAAACAACGCTTCATCCACACTGCGCTACTATGGCATTTTAACCATGTCAGTGCAGGTGGGATCTGATATTAAACAACCCTTTGTCAAAAGCACTTGCCCAGCACCTGAATTGCCTTGCTGTGTATCCAAATGTAACAATTGCAGAGCCATGAATGTTCAAAGTGGTTGTATAACAGCATGCTAATGGACCTGCTCCGCTTTACAATCCAAAGGACTTTATTAAAGCTTTAATAAAGCCAAAAGTTGATCCCTTATCAAAATTCAAAGCTAGGTTGGACATAGGCATACTTCTTTGAAATCTGGAATGAAATTTTAAATTTAAAAATAAAAAGAAAAAAGTTATTTATTCTGGGAGGGTTCTGAAGGAAGAACTCTAAGAAGAAATATAGTTTGAGCATTTTTATCTGATGGAAACAATGAGATTTCTCAGGATGTCTTTAGTACTTGTGTTGCAGCAATGTCTAGAGAGGTGTTAGGTATATAGTAATCGAATAGTAATACAAACTTTTTCTTAAGAAGACAGTTGTGGTTCCTTTATATTTTTTTTATGCATATAAATTTACACTCCTGACCTCAGGAATGTCAACTTCTGTTTCTTTCTTTTCCAGTTTGAAACAGAAATGAACAGTTGCAATACTTCTTATACCTCAGTACTGCTGGTGTAACCTTACAACTAGCTAAAGCAATTTAGAAGCTAACTGGTGGTGCAAGATCTCCAAGGTTGCCAAGACTCAAGAGCATTCTGGAGGGGAAATGCTAGAAAAAGAAAAACTAAAATTCTCTAATGCAGAGGATTTCTTACCAGATCCTTTCCACTTCAGGAACTTTAAGGCTCAAGCACGTCCTTGTAATGCACATCCTTCTTTGAATTGCCTGAACCTGTGCTTTTGAACGTGCTGGTGGCAGGCTCCTGTTCCTGGAATAACAAAAGATGCTAATTCGATTTGTGTCAATTTTCTCCTGTTAAACTGAAGGCGAACATTACACATTCTTACAGAACACACCTTCTTACAGAAGCTGTGTTTTTTCATAATGTATGAAATAAAACTCTGCGAGGTTAGGAAAAAAAAGGAAATATTAATTAAGTTTCCAGGTACTTACAAGGTGTAAGTGAATGTTTTCAACTTTGGAAGTTTTGATCTTCATTACTTGAACTGAGGAAAAACTTGACACTTCTCAATATCCATCTCACATGCCTATACTCACAACAAACTTGCAACACTGTCTGGGGTTCTTCATCCTTTTACAGGGAAGGAGCTTAGAAAACACTGAAGAAAAAATACTTACTACAAAGATCAAGTGGTAGCTTATAAAAGTTGGCTTTAACCGCCCTTCAGCTGCCTGGCAAGATGTATGTTTTGAGATCACAGCCCTAGGCTCCCCTGGAGCTAGCAACATCAGAGTTAGCATCCCCTGATCCATTCAGCAGGGACATCTGGCTCTCCTCTTCCCACCACCTTCATCCACCTCTTGAGGTCTGTCTATCAACAGCAATGAAGCTGATGGCTGCTGGGTTTAGGGGACCAAAGAGGATGAAGTGTGTGGTGACAATGGTGACCGTGGTCTAACAGCACTGCCAGAGATCCTGGGCTTTTTCTCACTTGGTGCCATGTCCCTGCTTGTGACCACTAGACTAAATGGCACCATCAGGGCAGCAAAACTTCAGGTCAACAATCAGGAACTGGTTGGTTGCCTTTTCTCAATCTGATTTGACATTGTTTTACTCTGTGCTTACTTAAGCCTCCTAATAGTCCTGATTTAACTGTCTTTCCATTAAATTGAATAAACTAATTTCCCATTTCCCAGGAGTATGTGGGCAATTAATTGTAAAAATACTTTGTAAATGCAAGAACATTTATCTCATCCAAGTTCATTCCAGACAGAGCTTGAAAGTCCCAAAATTCCAGTTTACTGGAGTAATTAGCCCCTGATGTCATCAGCAAATATTTAATGACTATTCATAATGCCCAGCTCAGAGGTCTGGGCCTGCATCCTGCAGCCCTTGGATCTGAAGGATGTGACTATGATGCTTCTGCTGTCCTCATTTCTTCTGCACATCCATGGCTCTGACTGCTGGGACCCATATTTCCCTTTTCATTAAAGTTTCATGCTGCACACCTGTGTATTTGCATGGGGTTGCTGTGTTGTTAAACATAACTCAAGGTTGAGGTCTAATGGCAAATAAGCCCTGCTGCAGCTGGGAAAAGACTTTTGGCAAGGGTAATCCTGCTGATGTGTGGCTCCATCTGAGATGATCCAGACCCTTCGAAGTGTATAGCTGTGTCTTGCACAGTGACTCTTGGGAGGGATGTGCAAAAAATATTCTGACTACACCAGTAGCTACTCAAATTTCAAACACTTTCAGCACCCCTTGTGACAAAAGCCAAATGTTGTGGGGAAAGAGAGGATGCTTACTGCACTCCTGTTTAATGAACTGTGTGAAGTCATGCTCTCACAGATACTGGACAGGTTATTCAGCAAAAATTAATCATTCATATATATGCTGAATAAAATGCTAGCAAAGAAAGGTCAGGATTTCTCTACTGTTTATTAGGCTATATATTTTACACTGACTCTAAAACCAGCATGCAAAAGGCTTCGGCCCTACAACTAAGATATAGCAAAGTGCTCTGCTTTCCCCTTTAAGATGTGATCTTTGTATTGCAAAGCATTTCGTACACCACTTCCACCATCAGCAGGGGGTTGCCAGGAAGGCAGTTGACAGCAGCTGTAACTGCTGATTAAGAAACTCATGCTCAGCCTTGCATTTCCAAAGATATCAAACGTTCCATCTTCTGAGCTCTAAAATCCTCCTGTTGTGCAATGGTCCCCATGCTCTCGGCTGCATGCTGTGCATCCGTGTGTGTATCAGCAAGCACCCATGTACCCCAGCTCAGCACTCTAGCCCCTGGGCTTTTTTGGTAACAAAGCCTTGAGATGGTCCTGATGCCACCTGATAAGAAATGGGAGTGGTTTATAGCTGAAGAATATTTGTGGAATGAGAAAAAAGAAACACCTCTAGCTCACCCAGTCTGAGTCCAGGAAAACATTGAGATGCTGTAGAAAACAAATGATAAAACAAACATGCGAGTAAACCCAACCACACACAATCTGAGAGTGATCTGATGCACCTGTGAAGTAGTTTGTGCAAGATGGGTATAAATCAAGGCAACTGGAAGCTAAGGTAATTTGCTGTTAGGAAAGCAAGTGGTACTACCTAACCTAAGTACTCAGGCATGATTATGGTATAAATGAAAGCATTTCTATGAATTTGCTACCATAAAGAAAGGAGTGGCTTGCTCATTTGAGCCCCAGGGGAAAAGGGTAACTAAACCCCTATTCCTCCTTTCCCCACGTGGTATTTCAGAAGCTCCTTTGAGGTTGCTGGGACTGCATTTGTGGCTATTTGTATTTCTCAAAAACTCACATCTGCTCCACAGCTCGAGGTTCACTCCTGGGGGGAAGGTGGTTGCCAGTCAGTGCTCTGCAGGTCTTTCATGGGCAGGGGTGTAACCAGCGGGGACGTTTGATGTCAACCAAATTGTTCCACATTCATTCCCACTGTGTGACCATGTGAGAGGATCTGGTCAGGAAGGCCAGGGTGGGGCAGCCCCACTTTTACTGGCAAGAGGAATTGTGTGCAGGATGGGAACTTCCCTCCCCATCAGCAGCCGATGCAGGGACAAGCTCTACATGGGAACAGCAGAGCCAGCACTACAGGGTACCACCACCAGCTTTGTCCCTGCAGATGTCATGGAAGGGGTTACCATTCCCAGTTTTATTTCAGTCTTCGAGCTCCCAGCAATAAAGCATGTTGTGTGCTGCTTGTGTCAGTTCAGCCTCTGAGTCACCCTGGCTGCCAGTCTTCCAGACCTCCTTGAGGGACAGAGCTGCCCAAAGAGGCTCTGCAGCAAAGTAGCTAGGGCAGCCAGAGGTCTTACAGTGCTTATGAGTGAGAGATGTGCATGTTAGTATAAGCTAATGGAAATAAGTTTAGAAAGGACACAAGTAATGATGATTGATCTTGCTGGGAGCCTATGAAAAGCAGAGCAAATGGGTAGGCTGCTGAGCAGGAGGAATTGCTCAGACTTCATGTTGCAGAGGAGCATCTATCTGCTTAGGAGATGTGGCCTTTTTCCATCATACAGTGGCCCATAGTTACGTATTCCCTAACTCAGGTGTTGGGGCTTTTTCTCTGAGTTTTTTTTTTTCCTTAAGGAAAAGCAGCTTTTCTTTTTCCATTCCTTGCAGTCACACATGCTAAGGCTTAAGCATGATCATTATTCTTTTGGCCAGGGCAAACTGAGCACCTGCAGAGGCTGTTCCTTAAACCAGCAGAGGTGATAGATGCTTTCATTTTCCGTTTCTCTCCTTACCTTCAGCTTACCCTGACAGATATTTTCTGGTGACAAAGGCATGATAGTAGCAGCCAGAATGAGGCCCAACTCTTCCAAGGAGCAGCAGAGACCTCTAATACAGTTAATAAAGTATTAATTAGTTATTAGTAGTATAATTATTAGTAGTATAGATTATTAAATACTTAATAACTCCCAAACTTAATAAACAAATAGCTTAACAAACTAAGCTGAAGTTGTGGTGTTATTTTATGTCATTTATAATGCTCTGCTCTGAATAAGCCAACATCATTTACATGAGTGAAAGCTGCCTCCAAACGCAAGCGTTCACAACATGATGAGAAGTATGAAAAAAAAGCAATCACAGATGAAGGAGGAGACGTGCTGCTGACAAGATTTGATCTGGCTTTTTGTAGCATAGACTGCATGGATCCAGATGGTGGTAAAAAAATATCAAGGGCACATGCACATACACAGCTCTAGCAGAGCAAGATGGCTGGTTATAGTTACATACTAGTAACCACTGGACAGAAATGCTAGCATTAACAAGTTAAGCAAAATGTTCCATCACATATTTTAGAAGAGGTAAGATTTGAATCTGATAAAGGGCACACAAGCTTTTTTTCCCATGAGTATTGTCCTGGAAAGAGCAATTATGTTTATGTATTGTAGGATTAAGCATTGCAACCTTGGGAAATAATAAGGTTTGATTTTGTTCTTCTAAGTTCCAGACATTCAAGTTAAGCTTCTTTGACACTGTTTTTTTTTCACAGTAAGTTAAGTCAAAGGCGAAGATCAAGCATGGAACATTTCATCTGAAGTGGAAAGAGTTTAGCAATTTGTGAGCAAATTAAAATGAAAACTGGAATGTAAACCTGCCTTCAGCCTTTGTGACACCAGTTACTGCGTACGTGTTGTAAGTAATAAACTGACTGGAGGGAGGAAATTGCATGACAAAACAGAAAAGGTGGCACCGGTGTGATGATGATGATTTTGAAGAAGTTTGACGCAAAGGAGACTGATCCATATGCATTGTAGAAAATTAGTAATTTGGGAGTAAGAGGGGTGATCAGTCTGAATTGCTGTGGTCATTGTTTTTCTTCCCAGTTCAATCTGCTGGTGCTCAGGAAGGGGACATGGCAAGGAGAGCAGCCACGTGGAGTCTGTCCACTGACAAAAATTCGTAACCTTTTTCTTGCATAAAAAATAATTACTAAAACTTGACTTTTGAGCTTTCTCTTGCAATAAATTAGAATATATGGAGTTAAAAGAAGTGGGAAAATGTGATCATCACATATTAAATTTCTTCATAATTTCAAAACACAGAGCAAAAAAGAGGTATTTTGCCATTATTGCATCAAATACTACAAAAGTCTCTAGGCAACAACTTTAGATTTGAGAAGCAACCAACTGACTGTTCAGAAAAGGCAGTTTATTTGATGGTTATCTTCTCCTTTTGAGACATGACTATCTGTACTACTGGCATTGAAGATGATAGCTTGAAAATCTGTGTCTTAGCAAAAGCCCCCAAGCTCTGTAACAGTGGGAAAGGAAATGGGGGGGAGAAGAAAGGAGAAATACCACTTCACTGCTTTGATCTGCACCTAAAAAAATGACAACTCACAACTCCTGCTCTGCACCCTCCACCCATGTCTGCTGGCGTGGGTGATACAAGACAAGAGAGAGCTAGTGTCTAGGATTGGTCCCTTTTCTGCATTTAGACAATGCAGTGTCAGCCAGACTGTTAGACATTATGATTCAGGTATTTGCTACTTGTGCAAAAGCTAGACTGAGCAAGCTGATCTATGTGATGCAAATAGCAGTGAAATTGGTCTGGTTTGCCTATATCAGGAATATGAGGCTGTTTAGCATAGATATGAGGTGGCATGCCTAAAAGATTTTTTGCAATGCTGAGATTCTTGAAGAAAGACTGCTAAGTAGTAAGAACAGTCTACCTTTTTTCTTAATCCAAACCTGAGCCACTGACTTGAATACTGGGGTTATTCTGTTTGATTTTTAAACCCATGCTGTGGCTCTGGTAGACTCAGCAGTGGGGAATGAGTCATGCACACAGCTCTAAATACAGTGTGCACATACTGTGCTGGTTCCAGCTGTACAGCTAGTGTGGAGCCCAGAAAAGGAGGAGCAGAGAAGATGACATTCACTTAAGCCTGGGTCTTCTTTGCTGGGGGAGGCAGCCACCAGGTACCGGCAGAGACCATCACATGAATGAGAAACAGGAGCAGCACAGTTGACCCATGGAGTCCACTTGTTCTGCATGGTGTGAGAAACCAATAATAGTTTTTTTTCCACTAGTGCTGTTCTCTAGAGAGTGGAATGTACCTGACCAGGGGTGCAGGCAGAGCAAATGCTTGCCGTAAATTTTAACCTGAATCATCACACTGTGAGAAGGATGGGAAAGTGGAACTCGCTGCAGATCTAATGTTGGTGGGGTTTACTATCCTATTAGTATCTGGGTGATTTCACACAGAGAAGTTTATGTTAAAGGCTTTTAGTAAAACTTTATGTGAATAGATCTGCTTTACGGAAGAAAACACCCAGGCTGCAACTGCATACATGGCTCTCTGGCTGACCAACACAGTATCTCTCTGTGATGGAATTTGTAAATGTGTCACAGGTATGTCTCCAAAATTAAGCTATTTCACGAAAAATAATGGATGCAGTCACAGTAACCATGTAGGCAAAGTCAAGGAAGAAGGAAAGCCAGTTCCAGAGGGAAGCTGCAGAACTGGGCTGGTGAATTTCTGTTGCTCTTTTCACAAGAGGTGAGCACTACTGGGGCACTGTAGCTTTAAGCAGTTAAATTACAAATCCAAATATCCACATGTAAAGAAGAAAATTCCAGTTGAAACACTTAATTTCTGAAGCCACATATGTACTTTTAATCTCTCACTTTCTTTCTTCTCAAGAAAATACCTTCAGTGTAAGTCAGTTGTGCTTGAGCTCTCTAAGAAAAACATGTTCATTCGGGAACTTGAGCTGGCAGTGTAACTTTTGTGGTAGACAATGAAGTGCAATATTCGATGTTATGCTGGGCTTCATGAGTAACTTTTCTGCATCGTAAATTGAAAACAAAAAGGTTTTTCCTCATGGGAATTGTCAAGTCACTTAATGACATTAAGAAAACTCAGTCTCTTTTGGCTGTATGGAGTCTGCACACCACTGAAAAGTGAGTTGTTCATATTCGCTGACATGGAGATTCAGTTTTAAGTTCTGTCCTTCATTGATTCCTATTTGAAATGAATAAGCAGAAGCTTAAGGTATTTTTTTTTTCCCATGGAAGTTCACCATTTCAGGATATACCCTATGGCATTCGTATTTTGCACAACGCATTGTAACACATTACTCTGTGTATTAAGCTCTCTTCTGATGAAAGCACAGGTATGTATTTATGCCATTTCATGCAATCTGGATTTCAAAAGATATAAATGATCTCTGCAGTAACAAATCTGGCAGTTAACATTTGAAATTATGAAATGCTCACTGTTTATAATGTTAAGTATTTTAGCCACAGTTGAATTAATGAACAGTCTCATTTGCGCCTTCTTAACTCCATGTAAATCTATGTGCATATCTTAATTGAAGGCACATTTGGAGGATTATTTGCATGAAAACTGCTGATGAAGACATGTCAAAATAGGAAAGTTATTTTAAGTCAGCTATAGTAGGGTATCTTCCTATCCAGGATGTTTGTTAGCTCTGACAATTCTTTGTTAATTTTGTCTGGCTGCTTTTATGAATCTTTGGGTACTGACAAAAGCTAATAAAACCAGCTATAAATGCTTTAAATATAACTACATTTCAGAGAATATCAATCAGAGGAGGACTACATATGTAATGACGGTACAGAAGCATACACATTTGTTGCTTTGTGCCATGCAGTACCATTTAAAGAGCAAGACTAGTTCCCTCATCAAATTTCCATACATTTGAACTGCTCTTGCCCAGAGTTAAGGTAAACTGCACGATAAATGTTATGGTGATCAACATCTACCCAGGGAGCCAAAGTAGCTGCTGACCTTTAAATGTGAACATATTCACATACCAGTCTACTAACCATCTGGTGTGACCTGACATTTCTATTACTGGCACTCCTGTCTCTTGCAGCCCTTCTCCAAACCTCTGCAAATGTGATGATCTGTGCCCATAGTGACTCCCATCTTCCTCTGCAAAATGTCCTTAGGGAAGTACACTTTGCTTCCTCTGCCTCTTGTATTTCCATGCCTACTCTATTCTCCAAGTCCCACTGAATTGTAGCCCTACCCACTCATCAGGGCTGTTAACAGTGTCAGCAAATCTACCAGACCCCTTTTCCCCAGACAAAATGCCAGCCAGGAATGGTCCCAGATAACCTTTACATCCCATTCCCAGGGGTTCAGTTATTTTGTGTTTGAAGGTCTAGCCTGTAGCAAGGTTAGTGTGGACCCAAGAGACACACACAAAGGTCCTTAATGTGGCTGACTGCACAGACTGCTGCACACACACACAGAGGGTGGGTAGCACAACATACCTACAATGCTACCCAAACTCACACAGGTGCAAACACTCTGTTCTCTTCCTACAGCTGATCGGAATGGAGGTTCTCTGGTGAGAAGGAGTGCCCTCATTCTCCACATTCATAAATACAGCCACATTCATAGCCCCCTTGAGTATTAGCATGGCCCTAAACTTGTTTAATAGCCATGCCAGGACATGGGGTCCTTTAACTGGTATGCAAGTTACCTCCTACTTGCCAGATAGAGCAATGTGATGTTTGCTAGTGAAACAGATGCATATACTCACAGATTCATCACATAAACACTCCCCCAATCACAGGTCCCTTGAATATTATCATAGGCTTTCTGTCTGCCTAATATCCATGCCGGGACCCTAGGCTCCCTTTCCCCAGTCACTGGCTCAAATCAAGACTTCTAGATGTGGAAATGTTTTTTCCAACTCATCAGCTAGTCCAGCTTGAAGTTTGCCTGGGGAGTATTAAATTCAATGAAGAAATATAAACAGACCCAGGCCTCTGCGATTGCCAGCATTTAGACCTCTTTCACACCCACATAAAACCTGATCCTTCAAGTTGCTACCACTCAGACCTACAGCTGTGCTGCCTATGGCCTCTTACCTAGTTGCTGGCAGTTGAACCTTTCAACACACATGAAACACACATCAGTCTTTCCAGATGCTGGTGTTCAGCCATTCAGCCCGTGGTCCTTCCAATTGCTGGCACACAGGTTCTTGCATGCTAATTCCTCCATGTTCTAGTACCTACACCCACAAGCCCTAAGACCTGTGGACTCCTCTGGTCATTGAAACACAGGTCTCCCTTGCCTGCCAGTCTCTGCAGTAGCTGGCACGATTTTCCCACACTAGGTCTTCAATTCACCATGATCCTTCCTCTCATTTTTGTACCCTTTGACCCTTTCCCTAAACATACATAAGTCCACAAACCTCTTCTGATAGCACATATACCAAGCAGCCTCAGGTTTTCCACAATACTCATGTTAACCATGTTACCCCCTATCAGTTGAAAATTGTTGTTCAGATTGACATTCCTGAAGGCTCTGCCTGAGTAGTTCCTTTAATGGGACATCAATCATAAGCTGAAGTGTTCTGGGTCCTCATTACTGTCTCTGTTGTGACTTCCTCCTTAATGTTTGCATGTCTGTGTGGTTAATTTATTACTTTCCTCATTTATTTCTTTTATAGTAAGTAGATCATGACCAAATAGCTTAATGAACCAGAAGCTCCCACACTCCATATACCCTCACACTACTGACTGACAGCTGGTTTAGCACGCAGAACCACAGCATACCCAGTGATTACAGGGTCCAGTTCCTGTTTATTATAGACATCTGCATGGTGATAAGACAGCAACCTAGATTTCACTGTGCTGACTGAAAGTCAGGATGCAGTTTTACATGTTTTCTTCATGTTTCGGCAGACTTAAAGGCATGTCATGCAGCATATGCTCATTTTGCTCCATTGCACTGCAATATACAACACTGTCAGAAACTCACTGACTTTAGTGCAGTATTTTATCCAGATGATGAATTATTTTCCAGACTTTATAAGCCTTTAGCATGATAGTTAAGATAAAAATAATAGAAGGAACAATGACGTAGTTGTGGTTTTCAAGTGATGTTCATCTTGTGCCTTTGATGCTTGTTTGCATTATCTTCAGAAGGCTGTTCTAGTCTAAATAGGAAAAAAAACCAAACAACTGCATCTTAAAAGTGTGTAGGAAAGGGAATATGTGTATAATGTAAGAGCATTACATGCAAAGAAAGCAAAATTTTCTATTGGAAGTTCATAAATTAACAGTGTCAAGTGTCTGACATTGCACAGAGGTACTGCACCCCAACAGGATAGCACATAAAGGATATTGCTATATAATTAAAAATGAAATTCTGCTGTCTGGAAGGCCACTCCAGTCTGCTTACAGAGTTTCTCCTGTGCCTTGTGAGTCCCTCTAAGCTATGTCACTCTTACTATTTCCAACTTTTAAATCTCTATTTAAACTAAGAGACCACGTGCCCTGGACTTTGTGAAATTTCCTGTCAAAACCTTCCCAAATGCTGCTGCTATTCACTACACAGCCTTTCTGATCCCGTCACTCAGAGAGTTTTAACCTTCTGTCTTCTCTTACCTCTCCCTAAGTCATGATTTCCATGGCTACTCTGCTCCTTGCAATAAAAAATGGCCACTGAAAAAGGAAACTGATTTTTAGATTTGCTTTTTGCTTTGATATTTCAGGCTTGAGTTTTTAGCACCATTTCCAGGTGTCTCAAGGGGTGATCTTTAGTAGAAAATGCAGTAATAGATGAAATACAAGTCTACTAAGTGGAAAACAGTTTAGTTATAAATTGAAAATGAGCCCCTTTGTTCATACTCTACCACTCCAAGTAGGCTGCCATCAGGGCAGTTAGAGTGCTGGGAATGAAGGAGAACACCTTTTGGATGAAGGGGCTTTTTGGTGTTTGATAAATTAGTAGCAATTTATTGAGCTCTTTAATTTATATGCTGTAGTCTTCAGACTGCCAAAATGTGGTATCTTCCAATTTACTTCTTACTGAATTTGATTGTTTACTTTTTAGTAAATATGTGTGTGCTTACACATACATTTGTTAAAAGAGACAGAATACTTACCTCTAGAGTCAGGTTCTCCCTATTTTCCTTTCTTTGGCTGTATTTCTTTTTAAGGCACACTGCAGTTGTGATAGTGACAATAAGCATTACAACAAATACAGTCATGGTTGAAGAAACAGCTATTACAATATTTTCTTGAGTTGTGCCTTTCTTTTCACACTTTTCTCCCATGTACCACCAGTTGTCAGCTGCGGGACACCTAGAAAGTAAAAGAACAAATGTGTGTTATCATCACCTAAAGATTAAAGGCATGAAAAGATCTACTTAAGTAAAACTTCATCTTTGATGAACTGTTTCTATATGCCAAAGCATAATGAAGTTATCTGAAAATGGACTTCTATTTTAAAGTTGTCTTGAGTGGACAACTGCCTTTACATATGTGCTTTTTTCAGCTTCCTGCTGTTTTTCGGGTCATGACTTCAGAGACAGCCTTTGCCAGAAAACTTAAGCACTGTCCTGATCCTTTTGACTGCTTTATGCTTGTCTGCAGCTATAGAATGTCTAGCTTCCAATGAAGATGCCCTCTGTATCACTCAGTTCACTTATCTGCTTCTTTTTCCTTGAAGTTTGTAGTACTTATGTTGATAGAAAACTCTTTTTCCTCCATGAAACTAGTACCTGTCACTGGGACCAATGTCATACAATATTTGCTCCCACTATTACTAATTTACCTCAAATCCTCATGCAGTTCTTCCTTTTATTATGCTCATCTTTCACACAAAGCCCTTCTATCATCGTCAAAAAGCCTTTGTAGGAAGGAGCTGAGTAAGCTCCTGGGCCAACTGGTCCAGAAGTTTTACACTGCTATTTTTATCCAATCAATCTACATTTCCAGGAAATGTCATTCTCCTGTTTCCTCACATGTTCTTTAAGGGGATTTTTAATTCTCAGCTCACCTTATGCAGCAACTTGAACCTGTGAGATAAACAGGGAGGAGACCACAGGATGGACTCTCAAGGCACCTCTGACCAGATAGCAGCTGACCCAAAAGTTAGCTGCAGGAATTCCCCAGTTCAACGTCTAAGGTAGCTGAAGGTGCTCCCACCACATCCCCCTTTCCCTGCTTAGTGTTCCTCCACTAGTAGATGTGGCATGGCCTGATGAGACTTTCTTATTCCAGAAGGAGATAATTTTCAAATATAAAGAACTTGTATGAGCTTCCTCTGCCCTCTCCCAAGAAGTTAAGAAACTAGCATCATAGCAGCCATCTGGGTTTAGAACTAAATTCAGATTCCAGGGCTTGATTCTTTCACTTTATTCAGCATCACAATCAGCTCCAAAACATTTTGTAGTGAGCATGTAAGGGTCATACTAAAAAGGTATATGTGCAGTACTGCTGAGTGTACACCTGCCACTTTCTAACCCAGATTGTTCCTTATGTGTTATTTTTTCTAGTTCCTCTTGAAGCCATTTATTCAGATCTACCCTCAGCCCTGAAAATGAGTCCATTTGCAGGGTACAGTGAAGATACTAACTGTTAGGGACTTCATGGGATCTGGCTTAAAGTACTGTATCACATTCTCCCATGTTTCTCAATAGAAAATCAGAGCAGAAACTAACTGCTGGTCACGTATTACTCTGAGACAGAAAGTAGGTCACATCGTAGGCACTAAACCCTCAAATAGTCCAGATATGTCAGAAATTAAATGTTCTCTCTCCATAATTTCAAAATCAGGCATAACATTCAGCAAAACTTTTGTCTTTGTGGAACAGCTTCTTGACATTTACTTATATTGTGACCTCCTTCTGAAGAGTTGCACAAGAATTGGTTTTCAAAAGGTTTCTAACTGGGGAGATATAACACTTAATGAGTCATCCTGACTCTTGTTGCGTTTGGCCTTTAGGTGTTTGCCTCCGGTCTACCTGCCCTGGTACAGCTTCACATAAGGTCACTATCTTCAGCATTAGAGTTTGTTTGAGACCTGGAACAATGATAATAAACTAGGTGGGTTACATAAATATATCCACAGAGAATTAAATAAAAGTTGATATTAATTTTCCTGCAGGGCAAACAATGTTTTTAGGTCTCAGGCTTCATTGCTGGTTTCAAAGACAAGCAATTAGACTTCAGTAATTCATGGTCATAATTTGAACTACATGATATTTCTGAATCAAATACCTAAACCAATGTCTATGCTGCTTCCTGCCTGAGAAGTATTAAACACCTTTTCTACTGATACAAATGCTCTTTTATTTCAGCTGCATTTATATTTAACTCTTCTAATTTTTGCTATAGGGACTTCAAAGGAGGCGCACAGTCCACTTTATAACATTGGACTAAGATATTACTGAAAACAATAAACACATTTAAAATACAATTTACAGTCAAGCAGAGTACTTCTAATGGTCAAATGCTGTGGTTAGGAGCTCTGTTGCCCAAACTGGTCATAAGTTTAGCCTCACAGTAGCAGTTGGCAATACTTGCTTAAATCAGCTATAGTCTATCTTTCCTTTTCGTAGGAACAAAGATTCATTCTACTACAGACTTTCATTACTCTTCCTAAAATGGTGGTTCAGAGTGAATGAAGGCAGTTACCTGCACACCTGTGCTCTGTCTACAATAACACAGACACCGTCATTTTCACAAGGGTTGTCCGGACAGAAATCTGGAGTCTCTGGCTGTGGCTTTTCGGTGACAGAGGCTGTTGTGGTGGGTGTTGTGGTGGTAGGCTTGGTGGTAGCTGTAGGCTTGGTGGTAACAGTGGTGATAGAGGTAGATTTGATGGTACTACCACTGGGGGTATTCACAATATGGGTGGGTGAAACACTTGGCTGAGTTGATAGTAGATCTGATATATCTGCACGATAAAAACACATACTATAAGGTCTTTACTTCATGCTATTTTTACTCTTATTCTAATGGCAAGTTATAATAGTAAAAAGAGCCTCTCCACAGGTATAATGGATAAATAGTGGTTTTTACCTTTCAGGAGCATGATATATTTTGGAAATGCCCTCTAAATTATTTCAGAAACAGAAAAATGTATTCAAAATATCCTATTCAAAATAATTTGCACAGGATTAGTATAATTTTATGTATCCTCACATAAGATAAAGGAATTATACAGTGCAGGTACCTATTCACAAACATATGATTTGACTTTAGATACACGTGTAGTTCCAAAACTGGAAAGTTTCCAAAAGTACATCAAAGTATATCATGTGTATCTATATCTACATAATTACTGACTTGCTAAGTATGTGACACTCCTTTTTTTGCTGTATCATAAAGAATATCAGCAATGTTTACATACCTTCCACTGTTAAAAGAATATAAATGCCATCCTCTTTAATAAAGTTGCGGCTTCTAAGTCTCTGATGAGTTAAAAATACACTTGTTCCACTTCCTGGACCTCTCATGAATGCAGTTCCATTAGGAAAAGATGCTATGGATCCCACTTTATCTGGCCTATCCCAAAAATATGTTGATGAAGACTCTGGAAAAAAAATCAACGGAATGTGAGCGTGGGACCACTTTGGATTTCTTTCTCACTAGGGTCCCTTCTTTCTCAGATAATCTCTGCTGCAAAACAGTACTGAGGCCTCTCTCAACAACCAAGGCAGATGTCATCCTACTTTGTCTGCTTCTCCTTAGCTGCTTATGGATATCACGATTATGGAGAACACAATAAATTACTTGAAACTCAAGTAGTAGGAGCAATGCTGAACCTGCCTACAGATTTTCACAGATTTTCTGCTTGAGATTCCACACTGATGAGGTGCTCAAGACAATGGAGATCTTCAACAGCTTGGTTTAGCATAGACTATTGAGAAAAGAACTTGGTGGAGATTACGTTATTGAAGAACAGGTTGAAAACCTGTTGTATTTTCCTTTTAGCTTGTTTAAAGTAAGTGCAGTGGAAAAAAAGATTAGTAGTACATGAATCATCTGTAAAATGAATTGATTCAGTGCTCTTCAAAAAAAAAAGCATCTCTTGATGTGGACAAAGAGCACAAGGTACTTGAACAACCTGAACAGCTACAGGCCACTGATGTCCCTCCATTAAACCCTGTTATAAATCTCAAAGCTGAGTCTGATTGTCTATGAAAGTATCTGCCAGAGGGAGAAGAAACTGCCTACTCCAACACTTCTGCTGGTTAAAGAAAGGGTGGGAGTTACAAGGCTTCTCCTGGGAATCTGGGGCTATTAACAGTACATGAATAAACACAGGAACAGGAGCAGAGTGCAAACTGTAGCCGTAACAGCAGAGAGCACATTTATGTCCATCTATCTATGGAGGACCTGGTGTGCTGCATTTTTCAGTTACAGGGAGGCCATTTAGTCTTTCCAGATTACCGTCTTTGTTTTCATGTAGATACAGTATCAAAGAAAAATTCATGTAAAGAGTAACATTTTAAAAATAATACCGTAAATTAGACATTTTTGTGCCTTCCTTCCTTCACTAATGATACAGTCTGAAGGCCCAGTAAAGTAATACAGTGGTGGAGGTGGTTTCTTTTGGCAAGACTCTTACATCGAGTCAGAAAGTAATTTTGGACTTACATCCAATATTTATCCAATGATGACTATTGGAGGGAAGAGAGGGTCTTTAATTTCTCTCTTTTAGAGATTTCTACGATTTCTCATGGTTACGTCTTTACTTCCACTGCCTCCTTTCCTTTATTAAGGATAATTGCTCCTTATCTCCTCACATCTTGAACAAGTACAGATTATGTAATATGAATCAGTACTTTGTCCATCTGGAAATCTGCACTGACAGCACTATACCTTTTACAAGGAGGGCAGGGATTTGTTTAATTGCTACACTTTTATCTGGTATGAACTGTGTGTATTGTTAATTCAGTATTTTTCTTCACAAGCCTTCTGGAAAACTTCTACTCTCATTAAAGCAGATATAAATGCATCTTCACAGAACATATGGGAGAAATTTTAGGAGTGGAACATCCACCACTTTCTTATTCAAATCAGCCTTAAAATTCAGAGTCCCAGCGTAATCTACTTGTATGTTTAATTTTTTCTGGTCCGTGGATCTTTTATATTGTTGCTGCAAACAATTAAAACATTCCAACAACTAAAAAACCTGCACTAATTTGCACAAGGAGAAAAACTAACTCCTTGTCTTTTGGTTGCATTTTAAATGTACTGATTTTAACTAACCTGATAATTCCAGAGGGTCTGTTGTTATACTTCTTTGGTTTGACATCCGTCGACGAATATCAGGATGCTGGTCAAGCAGAATCATGGTACCTTGTTGCCATGCACAGGGCCATTGCAAGTGATCATCATTTGCTCCAGAAATCAAGTGGAAGTAAATTGCCAAATTAAAGGGATTATCAATGGTACCATTTACATACAAGCTGACCTGAAAAGCATACCCTTCACTTGAATAAAAGGGTGGACTGTATATTCTTCCTGATGTCCCTGCTGGACTTGTGTCAAGGAGATGTGTGAAGTTTCTGATATGCCAGACATGGTGGGGACACTGAGTTTCTGACAAGTTGATGTCATCAACAGAGAGGCCTCCATTTGATAAGCCACTTCCTTTCATGCCTTGAAACACAACCCGGAATTTACTTGTGACATTCAAAGAAACATGATGGAGCTGCCAGTAACTCGCAGGTGAACCTGAAAAACAAGGGCAAGCATTTATGAGTAAACACTACAGTCAAACACTGCACAGGTTTATTGACCCCGTACCAACACCATGTAAGAATTTATTAATTCTACTGGCTCTGAAGCGACAGAATGTTTCTCCTTAGATGTTACTTTTTCAGTGCAAGATCATATTTTTTCAATTCAAATTTTCAACAGATTTAATATGCATAACAGCTCTGCAATTTGAGTGAAAACAGTGTTAATCATTCTTAAGAGAGTTTTTTCTTTTATGTTTTAAAGAACATTGCATTAAATTAGTCCAAATGTTGTGATAATTAGATGCACAAAGATGGCTGTCACCTCTATTATTAAAAAGAGGAAAATTCAGAACAAGATTATATTCAAATTAACATGTCTCAACAAAAAATGCTAAGAGGATTCTAGGAGCCTAGAACCACAGGATTGGTTCTTTTGGTTGGTTTTGTGTATTTAATGACTTGTCAGAAGTTTGCGCATGCAGGAGCACTCTCCATCCATCAAATGATAAATGGTACTAAGTTCAAATTAAACCACTCATTTGCAAAACCTACTTCATGTGATAAAACCTCACTGCAAATTTGATGCTGCATTCAAAAGTGCCTTCACTAGCAAATTTCACTTTACAACAGGAGCAGTGTAGACAATAGCAAAGACCTCTGCGCAGGGGCCTTGTGAGGCAGGTGAAAATATGACATCCTCTGTTAACAGTATGTGCAGCAAAACAGTTTCTTTTGCTATCCGGTTTATGTTCATCTGCATGGAAGACCAGACTTTCAGCTGCATTTATGGAATAAGCAGTGCCAATCAGGTACAGAACTCATGACTCAGTCTCCTAACGATTCCAAACACAACACAATGGATCTCAGATATGAGACTGAATTTCTTGCCATTTTTCATTACTGTTATAATTAGGAGGGAAAAAATAAACACAGAAATAAGAACAAAAGCTGCTGTTTTTTTTTGTTAAATTGCCTTCTGCATGAGGATATTTTGAACTGCAAAGATTATATGCAAGATGGGGTTTTTGATTCATGTTCAATGAGCAGATCAGCTAACTGTGCTGTAAAATGTCCCACCACTATAGCCTCCACAACACCCCCTGCTCCTGTGCCACAGATTAAGAGAAAGAGCTTAGGGCCTGTCCCTCAGCCTCTCAACCATGACGGTTCAGTGCAAACCCATGAGCAGCTCAGTCAGAATGTCACACCATGGCTGGAAAGGGCTGCAGTGTCATTGTTTCTTCCAGTTTAACTGCTCTGGTGAGGGTAACTTCTCACATAAGGACAATGTAACAGCTTGCAGGAAAAAAAAAATATCTCAAACCATTCCTGAAAGTTTTACCAGAGATTGTCAAAGTAGGATGTCCATCTGGACACGCATATGTGATCAAAGACTTACTTAAAAGGAAATTATGGACTTGAGAAAGAAAGAATGGGGTATGAGACCTAGCATATATGAAAGAGTACTTGTGAAGAAGGCTGAACTGTGGAGAAATTAATCTTGGTTTCAAAATTGGGTTTGAAAGAGACTGGAGAGCTCAGAGTGACCTGAAATACGCATCTGCCTCAGAAACTGTGACAATTACATTAAGGATTCCTGATGGCACACATGGATGATGAAAGTATCAAGGTGTAGAAAAGAGTGAAAAAAGAAAAGAAAAACAGGCACCAGCAGCAGCTGAGTCTAAAGGGATAAGAAGAGGCAGAACAGTGGACTTGATAACCTGTTTAGTGAAAGAACTTGCTCAGACCCTTAGGTAACCTGAAGATTGAAACAGTTACAGCTGTAATGGAGACCAAGAGATGATAGCTAAGTGAGAAAGTAATTTAATTATAAGGTAACTTTGGCAATTCTAGCTTAAAGAGCTCTTGTGCATTAACTGACCCCAGTTGCTCATTCGGTAGGTCATAAGCTCCTAAAATCAAAAGAACTCAATTTTCTTCAAACTACAACTCAAATCATGATCTGCCGCCCATATATTTCAGTTAAGCAATTTCAAACATTGTTTAAAAAGTAAACTGAATTTTATTTATCTTTTTTAAACTAGTATGTTAGTTATGCCAGGTATTCCAGAGCACTTACACTTTCCGTTTCTTTATTATTTCTTACTCATTGCAATTTAGTCTAATGACCAACTTCATCGGTTGCTCTTGATACCAGCAATTCTGGAACAGTTGAAATGACTACTCATGGAATTTTAGCTATTTTGGTGAGAAAACCATCTTGATAACACAAGAGTTTGTAATTTGTGGTAATTGATTACATTATAGGAAAATATGACTGAGGATGCATCAAGTATAATTTCACCATCAAAGAATCGATTACATAGTTAGAGAAGAAGCCAAAGAATAACACTCGGAGATGAGTCACTTTGATGCAATATTTCCCCTTGTATTTTGAAAAGGATGTTGAGTATAGATTAAACCAAAATGCAATTTTATTCCATACCTTTTATCTCTTCAATGAGTCTCAAAGTGCCATTTGGATGGGCTGAAGTATACTCCCTGACCCAGACATACAGGCAATCGCTTTCATGACCACTGTTATAGAAATAGAATTGTAAGCACTGAAAGCCCCTTTTGGGATACAAAATTCTGCTCTCCAGGATAGCTGTGCTTCCCTCTACTCCAGTGCCAGTGTTGAAATGCATGAAGTAGCCAGAATCTGCCAAAAGTCAATGAGAAATTAATGGTAGAGGAGAAAGAAAATAGAATTTTCCTGGCATATTGCTATTCTTAATGCTGTATTGTAATAACACAAGAAGACATGGTCAAGTCAGGGTGAAGTAGATTCAGTACAAACCCTCAGATCTTTGCAAGTTTTTTCCTTCTTTTTCAGTCTATAGCAATTTGTACTCTTTACCCAGTAATTCATCATTGACTCTCCCTCTGAAGGACCTAGTTTAAGCACCTGAACTCATGAAGATTTTTCTGGCAGGTTCAAAAACAACTGGCTATATTCTCAAGTTTATTATCCTGAGCCAGGGTATTATATTAGTTTATTATCCTGAGCCAGGACAATACATGCAATTTATAAATCCCAATCCTGTCCAAGGATTTACTGAGCAATTATTGAGAAGAGCAGCAATCTTTCTGGTGTGCCTGTACCATAAGTTAGAACATTTTACACAATTCTCATGTCAGCATATGACACTAAGACTAGAAAACAAATTAAAAGAGATAAGGAGATTCAATCTTCTCAAATAAGCAGAAAATTGATTATTACCCCTGAGTATGTAGATTTATGTTGCTTAGTTAAAAAATAAACTGGGATTTGTTGAGAAATACACAGAGAACAAGGCCAAGATCGAAGTCAACTCACAGAATATAGTTGCCAGCGAGATAAGAACAGTATTTTCACATACCTTCACATTCTCCCATATTAGTGTGATCAGTATGTGGCCCAGCAGGAACGTGAGACAAACGCTGCCAATCACTGTTATCATCTGAACTTTGAATCATGCCACATATATTTTCGAGTTCAAAACTGCACGTGTCCATGAAACTCAGGGAGGAGGCTACAACATTCAAAAAAAAAAAAAAAAAAGAAATAAAAGGTTGTGAATCTCCATTATGCAGCACACTTTTTAATACTGAATGTCCAAAAGCCAAGAGCAGAGAAAGACTAAATGCAAACACCAAATAATCAGTGGTTTCGCTTACCACCAACATTCATAAATATAATGCTCTGGAACTCAAAGCATTTGGCGATTAACTCTGACATTAATAAGATGTTGTCAGGATACTCTGGGCACTCAGCAAGCACAGGAGGGTGCCAGCTTATTATCAGATTGCATTTTTTATTTACAAAAGGAACACTAATAGCAGCCCAAACCCACCAAATTTCACACCATCAAAAGGTCCTGAGACTTCCCATTCATGACTCTGCTTTCCTTGGGCTGGTCCAGACATAGCTACAGATTTTGAGCTAGAGTGCTTATTTTGAATTATAGCAGAGCAGAAGTTATTTCACTGCAATAAGTAAACCTTGATTTTCAAAATGCTGAACAGAAAAAATCAATGCATTTGGCAAAGGTACATTTGGAACTAATTTTTAAGATATCTTGCATACAACAAGAAAACAAGTAAAAAATTAAGTAAAGGAAGACTGTGCAGTTGAACAAGAAAGGGAGAGCATTGCATAAGATGCATATTTCTTATGCTGTGGGTTGTTTTTTTTCAACATTAGAACCAAGTTTGCCATTTTAAATGGAGTTTCTTAACTACACAGGCCTTTAGCAGAAGTTAAACTTAACCTTTTCCTTGAATCATGTTCAGCAACAGAAGTAATTTTCTGATTCCTCTGTGAGGATATCTGCCACTCAAACCATGTTTGGAATTCTCAGTCTTCCCTATAACCTAAAAGGATCAGCCTTAGTAGCAGAGTGAGCAGGGGCTGAGACCTGTGAAGCGCCCAGACTCTCTGGCACAGGGGCCATTTAGGCAAATTGTGGGTGAACTGAAGACCACTTATAGCTCTGTAAATGTCATGGACAGTATACAAAGAGAAGGGACAGACTAGACAGCAGGGAAGATCCTGACTGCACTGAAGGTGGTGGCAGTTTTGTCACAAATCTCAACATGACTGGAGTTTATTTCACACAGGGAATATGCCTATGTGTTGAGAAAAAAGTTAAAATGTCATGAAGTATTCACATAGTGCATGAGAATTATGGAAAGTATGTAAGATTAAGAGGGAGGAAGGACCCCATTCAGTGATAAAGATATCCTTAGTTTTAATCAATTCTGTAACACCTAATTGACTGTGTGCCAAGTGGTAGAATGTAAGGCTGCCTGTAAGCATGTGTTCAGATAGGACCTACATGAACATAAATATTTTATCAGAATTGTATGCTCAAAGAAAAGCTCTGGTTTAATAAAACTGTTTTATAATTATTTAAGGTATCTGTTCAATGAGGCTTCATATATAATTGTAAACCAATACTCGCTACTTGGAATATTGAGACAGTGAGACAATAGTCTTCATCTGAGTGCCAGGGCACATCTGACGCAGTCACAATTACAAAATTACATTCTAATTTGGTAATAGACTTACCTCTATCTTTCTACCTCTTACTTTCATTCAACTTTCTAAAATAAATCCCATATAAACAAAATAACTCTTTTGGCCACTTTTGTAAGAGACTGGGTTTCATAGAATCATAGAATAATAGAACAGTTAGGGGTAAAAAGGACCTTAAGATCATCTAGTTCCAACCCCTCTCCCAGGGGCAGGGACACCTCCCACTAAACCATGCCACCCAAGGCTATGTCCCACCTGGCCTTGAACACCACCAGCAATGGAGCATTCACAACTTCCCTGGGCAACCCATTCCAGTGCCTCATCACCCTT
>JASSUY010025413.1:0-16345 GCA_032466535.1 Forpus xanthops
CCTGATCATCCTCGTGGCCCTCCTCTGCACTTGTTCCAACAGTTCCATGTCCTTTTTATGTTAAGGACACCAGAACTACACACAATGCTACAAGTGGGGTCCCACGAGAACAGAGTAGAGGGGCAGGATCACCTCCCTTGACCTGCTAGTCAAGCTCCTTTTGATGCAGCCAAGGATATGGTTGGCTTTCTAGGCTGCAAGCGCACATTGATGGCTCATGCTCATTTTTTTCATTGACCAACACCCCCAAGTCCTTCTCCTCACTGCTGCTCTGAATCTCTTCCCTGCACAACCTGTAGCTGTGCCTGGGATTGCTCCGACCCAGGTGGAGGACCTTGCACTTGTCATGATTAAACTTCATCAGGCTAGCATCAGCTCTCCTCACAAGCATATCAAATTCTCTCTGGATGGCATTCCTTCCCTTCAACAGGGAATTAGAGATGTGTGCATGACTATGGGGGGAATGATATAATAGGTATCACAGAAATATGGTGAGATGGCTCCTGTGACGGGTGTGTTGGAATGGAAGGTCACAGGCTCTTTATGAAATACAAGCCAGGTAGGCGTAGAGGGAGAGTTGCTATTTATGCTCAGGATAGGCTGGAGAGTATGGAACTCTGTCTGGGGAGAGGTGAGCAGTCGACAGAGAGTTTGTGGATGAGAGTTAAAGGGAAAACAGCAATGGAAGACATTATTGTGGGGATCTGTTACAGACCACCTGACCAAGAGGACTCAGTGGATGATGTGCTCTATGGACAGATAGGAATAGCCTCACATTCGCAAGCCCTTGTTCTCACGGGGGACTTCGAGCACCCTGATATCTGTTGGAGGGATGGTATGGCCTGGCACAAGCAATCCAAGAAGTTCCTCAGTTGTGTGGAAGACAAGTTTCTTTTGTAAGTAATAGAGGAGCCTACAAGGAGAGGTGCCATGCTTGACCTCGTGCTCACCAACAGGGAAATGCTGGTTGGAAATGTGATGTTCCAGGGCAGCCTTAATTGCAGTGTTCATGAGATGGTCAAATTCAAGATCCTCAGAACAGTGAGAAGAGTGTGCAGCAAGCTCACTGCCCTGGACTTCAAAAGAGCAGTCTTTGGCTTCTTCAGGAACCTGCTTAGTAAGATTCCATGGGAGATAGCCCTAGAAGGCAAGGGGACCCAAGACTGTTGGTTGATGTTCAAGGATCACCTGCTGCAAGCTCTGGAGAGATGCATGGCAACTAGAAGTGCAGCAGGAGGGCCAGGAGACCTCCTTGGATGGATAAGGAGCAGCTGAGGAAAATTCAAAGGAAAAAAAAAGGCTTATAAAAGGTGGAAGGAAGGACAGGAGGCCTGGGAGGAGTAGAGGGATGTTGTTCAGGAAGCTGAAGACCAGGTTAGGAATGATAAGGCCCAGTTAGAATTAAACTTGGCTAGGGATGTTAAGGATAACAGGAAGAGATTCTATATGTACATTGCAAATAAAAGACAGGCTAGAGACAGCGTGGGCCCTCTTCAGAAACCATTGGGAGAACCGGCTACCCTGGATTTGGAGAAAGCTGAGGTTCTTAACAATTTCTTTGCCTCAGTCTTCACTGGAAAATGTTCTGACCATACCACCCAAGTCTTGGAAGGCAGACGCAGGGACAGTGAGAATGAGGACCTTAAGTCCACTGTGAGAGAGGATCTGGTTCGAGACCGTGTTAGAAACCTGAATGTACACAAGTTCATGGGACCTGAAGAAATCCGTTCACGGGTCTTGAAGAAGCTGGCAGACGAAGTTGCTAAGCCACTGTCCATCATATCTGAAAAATCTTGGCAGTCAGGCAAAGTTCCCAATGACTGGAAAAAGGGAAATATAACCCTATTTTCAAGAAGGGGAAAATGGATGAGCCGGAGAACTACAGACCAGTCAGCCTCATCTCTGTGCCTGCAAAATCTTGGAGCAGACTCTCCTAGAAGGCATGCTAAGGCACATGAAAAACTACAAGGTGCTTGGTGACAGCCAGCATGGCTTCACTAAGGGAAAATCCTGCCTGACCAATCTGGTGGCCTTCTATGATGGAGCTACGGAACTGATGGACAGGGCTAGAGCTGTTGATGTCATCCATCTGGACTTGTGCAAAGCATTCGACACTGTCCCCCACACATACTTGTCTCAAAGTTCCAGAGACATCAATTTGACAGGTAGCCACCAGGTGGATATAAAACTGGCTGAATGGCCACATGCAAAGAGTTTTGGTGAGTGGCTTGGTGTCCAGCTGGAGACCAGTAACAAGTGGTGTCCCTCAGGGATCGGTGTTGGGATCAGTCTTGTTTAACATCTTTGTCACTGACATGGACAGTGGGATTGAGTGCACCCTCAGCAAGTTTGCTGATCACACCAAGCTGTGTGGTACAATTGATATGTTGAAAGGAAGGAATGCCATCTGGAGAGACCTTGACAGGCTTATGAGGTGTGCTGATGCCAACCTGATGAAGTTTAACCATGACAACTGCGAGATCCTACACCTGGGTCAAAGAAGTCTCAGGCATAGCTGCAGGTTGGGCAGGGAAGAGATTCAGAGCAGCCCTGTGGAGAAGGACTTGGGGGTGTTGGTCAGTGAAAAAAATTAACATGAGCTGGCAGGGGGGTTAGAACTAGATGATCTTAGGTTCCTTTCCAACCCTAACTATTCTATGATTGCATGATTCTATAATAAATACCAATAAAATTGACATATATTAAAAAGTTACCTTCTGTTTTATTAGAAGTTAATGTACATGCTGACATAATTAAACCATCTTCCTGTTGCTGATGTCATTCTTTTCTATCGAAGACCCTCCTCAAAGAGAGGGGAGAGGTGCAATTGTGGCTGTGGTTAATGAAGTGATTACCCCACTTTCGGACCAGTGGATTGCTGACAGTCCTCCCAATCTCCAGGGGAACATCCTGAACTTATCATCATCCGGGCTTCAAGTTGACTGCCTGAAGAACATCCCAGAGACACTGGTTTGAAAGGCTTGCCCAGGAGGACTGAGCCATAGCTTCAATTCCCATACAGCCTGAGGGCTCTCAGCTGCCAATCCTGAGACTGAGCACTCATTATTGGATTGCAAACTCAAAAGTTTTTTTTCTGCTTTTTCCAGCACAAGGAATCTTTCTTTCTTTGATACCTAAGGCCCTGGAGGCAATTAGAAGCTTATAGATACTTTCTCAGCCAAGTGCACAGACTGCTGGTTAAAGTAGTTCCTGGGGAGGCATGGATGGAGCCATGTAAACTGTCACAGAAATCAAATCTGAATCACTCCCTTAAAATTTATTGAATTAGATTGCTGTAGAAAGAGAGAGAATTTCACCAGTTTCTTCTAGGGAAAAAGAGTGCTGGTCTTGGTCTTTGATATGACTATGTGGAGGAACACTGAGCATGAGTAGATGAAGGCAGCTCAGTGTTATCATTCATACAAATGCCTAACAGGAATAGGAGTCCATAAATACCAATGTAAAATAGAATCATATAATCATGAAATCATAGAATCATAAATGGGTTGGGTTGGAAAGTTCATCCTGTTCCAATGTCCCTGCCGTGGGGAGGGACATCTTCCACTAGATAAGGTTGCTCAAGGCCATGCCTGTCTTACCTGGTCTTGAACACTTCCAGAATAGGGCATCCACAACTTCCTTGGGCAGCCTGCTCCAGTGCCACACCATTGTGCAGATGTAGGCATGGACCCCGTTTTGGGTTAGGAAAAAAAATCATTTATTATCTGAAGGTCCAGGGTTGATATATGCTCTACAAAATACTTGCGTGTATGAGCAGCTAATACAATTGGTTCGCTATCACCACCCATGTGGGTATCTTCACTTCTTCATTGGTTTTCTTGCTTGGATGCCTACTTCTCGCTGTTCTCCCCTCTTTGGATACTGGTTCCTCACTTCCTTCTTTCTTCTTATCTTGCATACCTCTCCCTGTAATACTCCCAAAACTTTCCCAGCAACATTCTTCTGCTATCTCAAAGCTTTCCCAGCAGCTAGTCTAGCTCAGAAATCGTTTACAACAAGGTTTACACCCACACACCATCCTCACAGTGGAGAATTTCTTCCTGACATGTAACCCGAACTTCTATTTAAGTTTGAACTCAACACCCTTTTTCCTGTCATTGCAGTCCCTGATGAAAACCCCCTCTCCATTATTCTTGTAGACCCCCTTCAGATACTGGAAGGCTGCTATGAGGTCTCCACACAGTCTTCTCTTTTCCAAGCTGAGCAGTCTCATCTTTCTCAGCCTATCTTCATACAGGAGGTGCTCCAGTCCCCTGATCATCCTTGTGGCCATCCTCTGGACTTGCTCCAACAGCTCCATGTCATCCTTATGTTGAGGACACCAGAACTGCACACAGTACTCCAAGTGAGGTCTCATGAGAGCAGAGCAGAGAGGAAGAGTTAACTCCCCCAACCTGCTGATCTGCTTCCGGCCAGAAAAAGTTTGTGTTGAGGGCTGATCCTCAATGGATCACAGGAAGGGAGCTGCTCTGCTGTGTAAGAATCCTGACCCAGAATCAGTTCATCTATGAATGACTGAGTGCCAGGTGCCCCACAACTATACAGGATGCAAAGGGGGAGAAGCAGCTTTGCATCTGTCCACCTCTCCTATCGCCATCACTGGGTCCACTCTGGAAGTGCTGCAGTGTTGGTACATCAGTGACAGGTGGGATTCTGACCCAGAGGCATTCAGTGATAAACCCACAGATGTTAATCTCATGCCAGTGGCTCCTCAGTCAGGCATAGGCATCAGAGGAGTGAACCTGAAGTTCCTCTGTAGTAAGCAGGAGTACTTCAATGTACTTCATGTTTCCTACTTTAGACAGGGTTTTTTATTTCTGGTCTGTCTTGGATTGGAAAATGAAAGACCACATCTTCCTATGTGTTTCACAAAGAACCGAAATGTGAGCCTGCATACTGCTTTCAGGTTTAATAATAATTTAAAACAAAAATGACACGATGAAATCCCTAATCTATCTAACATTTCTAACTTGTGTTTATTTCTTTGACCTCTAACACAAAGTCAGAGATAATCACATGGCTAAGAACTATTTTAAGCTGAATCTTCAGTAACTATACTTTGATTCATCTAAAAGTCTTTGGTTCAGAGACATTATATTAGCAAATTATAAAAGAAAGCAGTTAAATTTAAAATTAAGTGTGTTCGGCTTTCTGATAGATGCAGAGGGTAACATAACTAACAGGATGCTAAAAAAAAATTATTAAATGCTAAGAAGGAAAATCCACAAATCATAATGTTTGGTTCAGTGTACAAGAAGACATATTTACTCAAAGCATTTATGACATGAGACCGATGTCCCATTAAACGAAAAAATGACATAAAGTTTAAAATTGCTCTTCTTAACACCACACCCTGAGTAGTCTATAGCTTAAATATGTTAGAACAGAATATTCCATTAAATATTTATTAGTAAATTCAAACATGGCAAGTGATTTCCCCTTCATTCAATGTATAACAGAACAGCAATCAAGCTTCTTTTGTTTCACAATAATCACTGCACCAGCAATCTCTAATTATATATAAAGCTGCTGAAAAATTAGAGAAATGAGGAAAGAGATACCTCCTTTGGTAGATAGTTCCCCTTCATTTCTTCTGAACAATTAAAATACCCATATACATTAACAAGATGGAACATTCTGAGAAACAGGTCTCCAGTAGCAAGCATTTGAAAATGCATTATATTTATTCTACTTCGTGGGTGGAAGTAGATTTATTATTTCTTCTTCATGAATAAACTCTGAACACACTAAGTTTTTAATGTTGTTTATTCTTCCTCAGCAGTGAGACTGACTTCATGATTTAAGGAATAGCTTCAGATATCTCTACAGTTTTGTTTAATAGAATAAATATTTTTTATGATTTTAACTTTGGGAAACTGATTTACATGGGAGATCAATTTGCTTAATAGCAGCACAAGGGTTTAGCTCTTATCTGGCTAATATCTGAAAACTACAAAAAGGAACAGAAGTTGGTATTTACAGTTCCATTACCAAGCTGGATTGGCATCTCAACTTGAGCCAGAAGAAAGCCAGGTGTATTCTGAGCACCAGGGTGCTTTCAGGCTTGATAACTATTTTCAAATGCCAATACAGGGCTAAACTTGAAGTTACCTATTAGCTAGGTAATACAAATATCATAATAATAATAATAATAGCAATAATAATGATAACAATATAATTAAGGAACAACAGCAACAATAATATAATTATGACTCCAGGGACAACTAGAATTCAAGAAGAAATTTTTAACATGTAACATACATAATCCTTTTCTTAGTAAAAAAAGAATAAAAAAAGAATAAAAAAAAAAGAATGAAAAGAGGTCCCTTAAAAATGTTGGTTGTGGTTTTGTAAATTATAAAACGTGACACATATCCCTTGTAAGGTGATTTGCTTGCTTTTCTGTTACTTGCTTTTGAATTTGCTCCTTGATTTACTCATTTCAGTTATGCCTGGTCAAAATCCATACTTTAAGTTTCTGAAGACAAGTGTCTTTTTAGCACTCATCTCTCACGGGTCTGTATTGGTATTAGTAGGTGCAATAGTAATTCAAATAAATAGCCTTTTATTTTTTCAGGATTTAATCTGCAAGATTCCTCAACATAACCTTGCTCTATCACAAACGCTGAAGCACAGAGGATGGGGATTTTCTCATTTCCTTATGTAAGAGTTAGTATTCAGGGACAGGGTTTGTGAAAAATTGAAGCTATCTCCATTGTTTTGGACATAGATATGAAAGGTAGGTGCAAAAAGCAACATATTTCGAGGCTGTTATTTTAGTTTGTTTTTTCTTTTGTTTTTTTTTTCCTTCAGTGAAACAGAAATTAGAACTGCTAACCCCAGTTCTTACAGTTCATCTTTCTTTGATCATGTAATTTTTCCAACTCCATTTTTACAATACTAGGACTTCATGCAAAGTAAATTTAAGAATCTCAGTAGCAATGAGAAAAGTCTGGCAGAAAAGGAAACAAAACTCTGGGAACTCCCATCTAGCATGAGGCAGTCTCAAATATTTTGATATAATTATAGCATAAGATGTCAGTGTTTCCAAAGATAGGATGAGAAAGTTGGGGCTGTTCAGTCTGGAGAAGAGAAGGCTGCATGGAGACATCATAGCAGCCTTCCAGTATTTGAAGGGGGCCTATAGGGATGCTGGGGAGAGGCACTTCATGAGGGACTGTAGTGAGAGGACAAAGGGTAACAGTTTCAGACTTAAACAGGGGAAGTTTAGATTGTACCTGAGGAAGAAATTCTTTACTGTGAGGGTGGTGAGGCACTGGAATGGGTTCTCCAAGAAGTTGTGACCGCTCCATTGCTGGCGGTGTTCAAGGCCAGGCTGGATATAGCCTTGGATGGTATGATTCAGTGTGAGCTGTCCCTGCTCCTGGCACATCAACACTGTGTTACTGGGAAAAGAACAGTCAGTTTATGACCAAGATTAAGTTTCTATGCAGAACCATTACATCCTCAAAGCTTGGACACAAGGTATACAGGTTCCATTTAGAGGGGAGGAGAAAAGAAAGTTTGTGCTACATTATGTCACCCCCCCTTCATGTTTGGAAAAGGAGGAAATCTTCACAGAGTTGGGAGAACATCATGTTATCATTTTGCTGTTTTTAGCTCACAAAGGATGGAACAGTAATGGGGAACAGCAAGAAGGAGCAGTAGGTTAGAGATCTTCACTATCAGAATACAGCCATTTTTCCAAGTAGCGCAAATTTAAACTCTTCAATTGAAGTCTATTATCTTTATTATCCTCTGTACCAGTATGGATATAGGTTCACAAAGACAGGTAGGTTAAGGTATGAGATGATCAGAATGAATCTTGAGAGGAAGCAGGAAGCACAAACAACAATCTAAGAGAAAATTTTTTTGCAGGTATCTTCAAAACATAACTTCAAAATGAAGTTAAGAATTTTGTCACCCTTTTTGTCAGAAAACTGAAATCTCCCTCATTCAAGCTTTCATCTTCCAACTTTAGTATTCAGTTGTCCAGTTTTACCACTTGAAATACTGGAGAGCATTTTTTGCATCAACATCTATGTCTTTGAACATTTAAACCAAGACTAATATTTTAAACAAACAAGGGAAAGAACAAAGGAACACTTACATTGGCACTAAATAGATAAGCGAGCACTAACCCACAAATCTGTAATGCATGATGCTGTCTGAGCTTGTAGAACTTGCTATTTTTATTTTTATAATGGCATCCCCCTAAATATGACCCCCATTCTACTGTGTATGGAAATCAAGATGCATGAAAGCCTAAATTTCATCTAGTGTGATGTTCTTTAAGATGATTTTGGCATGTACCAGCCATTATAGCCTCACCAGTCCACCCCAAACCCACCAGTTTGTGGATATGGCTCAGAAGACCAGAACTTTCCAGGGGACACAGCAATGCCAGTGCTGTGGAAGACTCAGGCAGGGTAGTGGAATTGACATCCTCCAGCCCACCTGAGTACCTGGCAATCTTCTCAGACATGTTTGACTTCCAGGTATACATTTCCTTTATATTAGTATAATGCAGTTGCATTTCAGGCTGCTTTTACTACACATATCTTTAAATCTCTTTAGCTCAACTACATGATGGAAAATGCTGACAAATTCTCACTTTCACTCACATCTATGTATTTCCACTTCAATCAACTGGTTTGGACAACAGTAACTTCAAACATACATTTCTTTCTTGCTTTCCCAATTGATCAAAGGATTCATAATATATAGATAATTTAAAAAAATCTTCAGGGCTATATGAATTCAAACCATAAAATATATCATGCTCATCAGACCTGTGAATGTCCTGGATTTCTAAAATGTCTCAAGGAGGACCCCAACATCCCACCTCAAAAGTTAGCAGTTACTTGTTGCGAATCTTAAAATGAACAATAATAATGAATAAGCCTTCCACAAATGATTAAGTGCCTTTATTGAATTCAAGGGTGAAGTAAGAGACATTAAAGCCCTGGGAGGTTAGCACTGCAGTTTTGTTCACGCAGACTCACTGAGCCTCCTGCAACAGACTGTTGTTATAGACACTTTAAAGCCCACTCAGTTTGTGTTTTGTTTAGTTAATTTAACAAATGTTCATAGCTTGCAATCATGATTTTGTATTTACTGTGTTCTTTAACAGTCTGGAGAGAAGATGAATTGTGTTTGGTCACTCCCTCCTTTGGCAAGTTAGATAAAAATTTGAATATGTGAAAAAAATTGTATCTCTTTTACCAGCAAACCCAAAATTACAAATGTTGCTTCTCTCCATTCCTCTTCTGCCTTTCTCAAAATTATGTAAAGTCCAGGAAAGTGTTCACTTTTTTAAACCATATTTCGGATTTTAAACCATTCTCATGTTTTTGCAAACAAGGAAAATCGAAACTATATCTTTTTCTGAGCAGTTCTCCACACAAGCAGGGGATGTTAAATCTTATAAGTGTTCAAATACTGTTAAAGCATAGAGAAGGGATTCCTGTAGAAATGAATCAGTACATGTTTTTCTTTCAGACAAGGCCAAGACTTGTCAGTATTTGTTAGTTTTTCTCATTGGGATACTGTATATTTTTAGTATCATTCTAGCAAAAACCAGTATACATCTCCAAGGGATATTTTTGTCAGGATATTCTGATTATTGGAACCTGATTATTTCAGTGGTCTTCTATCCTCTGGCTGCAAAATATCTTCATCTTAGCTGTTTGTTTTAAAACCAGCAGGACCACTATCCCTGATCTGACAATCTTTGACACTTGAAATATACTTGTGAAGATTCAAAGCATCAAAGAAAATGTAAAGTGAATATGAAAAAGTCATCTCAGAAAATTTCTGCTTTGACATGTACCAGGGACATCAAATGTTCAAAAGGCAAGAAAGCAAAATATATCAATATCATAATATAAAATAATGGCTTATGTCATTTAACAGAAATATAGGAGCAATGCAGCATCTCTGTTCAGAAAGACATCACTGTACCAAAGGAATGTACTTCCTTAGAAATTAATTTCTGTTAATATAAATGTCAGTGTATGTGTCAGTGTGTAATTCATTTCATCCTTATATATTTCACTAAAACACAAGCTGACAACTAGACATACTAGCATACACAAGGGAGCCTTTTAACTAAATTGCTAACTGATAACTAAAAGGTTATATATGAATTATGATGGTTTTGCCAATTTATGCAGGTTGTATTTTATTCCAAACTTTCCATGTTTTCTTCCAATTTGCATCCCAAACTTCAATGTAATTATAGAAGGAAAGAATTATTTATATTGGAAAATGTGTCTCCCATATCTTGCTCCATCAAGAGCATATGCAAAATCAGATGAGGCTTAGCTGAAAAAAATAAAGTTCTAAATAAAACCAAGGATGGAGATTCCACAACATCACTGAGCAGCTTTTTCATTTTCAACCACGTTCATTAAGAAAAATATCCCCTCATAATAAAGAATAAATTTCTTTGTTGCAGTATCTACCATTTAATTGTGCATCTCAGAACATTCTAACTTTATTTAAATACTGCCTTTATTCTATTGCCTAAGTCATTAATGAAAATAATCAGTAGATGACAGTGCATCTGAAATCCATCTTAGACATCTCTTTAAATATTCTTCAAGTCTGTTGTTGCATTTCTGGTAAATACTTGGTTAGGTTTTCAAATTTCTTGCACATGAGCTTCATATGTTTGTTGTTTGGTCTTGAGCATACAATAAAGGACAGTGTCAAAGAATTTGTTAAGGAGTACATCTTCTATTGTTTCACTTAACCAGGTCAGTCCAAGACTGACTGCAGCTTAACTTCTGGCATTCCTGAAGGTTTACAAAAGTAAATTGGCTTATTATATATAAGAAAGTTCTCATGGCCCCAGCCCTCTTTTATTATATTTGTCTTTCTGAAGTCCACTTGGACATCCCTCATTCTTTCTGCATTTGCAAGGGTAATAGCTCAGTGGTTATTGAATATGTTAGGTTTTCAATTTCTGGACTGAGAGTGAGCATAATCAAAATAATATTTAATATAATCCACATTTTTCAAAACCACACTTTCCTACTGTATTCTCTTTCTTAGAAATATGTTAACTTTCACGCCCTAATTTTATGTATTTATTTGTTTATAAAAACTAAAGGATAGAAATGATAAATATTTCCACCCTTTCTGTAAAATGCCTAATTTGCTTTCTTTCCAGCCATACGATGGGACTATCTTCCTTTAATTTCTAATCTTTTTTTATACAACCTTTGTTTTTGTTGCTTCTATTTTAATCTACAGTCATTTTTCCATATTGCCCATATTCATTTTAGTCCTACGTATTGGCTTTAGTTTTCATGTTTTGTTTCCACGTTTTCAGTATGAAGATAGGATGAGAAAGTTGGGGCTGTTCAGCCTGGAGAAGAGAAGGTTGCGTGGAGAACTCAGAGAAGCTTTCCAGTATCTGAAGGGGGCCTATATGGATGCTGGGGAGGGACTCTTCATTAGGGACTGTAGTGAGAGGGCAAGGGGTAATGGTTTCAGACCTAAATAGGGGAAGTTTAGATTGGATCTGAGGAAGAAATTCTTTACTGTAAGGGTGGTGAGGCACTAGAACAGGCTCCACAGGGAAGTTGTGAATGTTCTATCACTGACAGTGTTCAAGGTTGGACAGAGCCTTGGATGGCATTGTTTAGTGGTAGGTGTCTCTGCCCCTGGCAGGGGGGATTTGGAACTAGATGACCTTAAGGTCCTTTCCAACCTTAACTGTTCTGTGATTCTATATTTATTTTGATTGCGAGCTTTTATTCTATTTTTTTTTTGTAAAATACCTTTTTCTTTCAGATAATTAGAAAGCTTTCATAAAACTGTTAGTTTTTCTTTCACTTTCATGCCTCAGAAAATCTTAATATATAGATTGCTTGTGTGCCTTCAGCATCACATATTAAAGATGTATATTCCTCAAACTGTCTTCCCCAAAGTGCCTTTCTACTAAATCACAAGTATGCTGAAATCTGTTCTTTCCTTTTGCTTTCATTCTTTCCTATTTTTAGAGTCACAAATACTGTAATTTCATAGTCACTTTACTGTTCCAAGACATTCTCTAAAGTTTTAGTAGTTATTAGATTTAGTTTTGAGAGGTTAGCTTCTTACAAGTAGATAGGAAAATGTCATCAGTTTGAGAAGGACCCCTTGTAAATATGGGCCATCTAAATTGTCCCAGCAGCACTTCTAGACATGCATCTCTTCTCCAGCTGACAAATGGATTCCCAAGTTTGATTAAAAACTGTCAGTGATGCTTCTTGTACTGGATTTTGCACTATATAATCCAAGGAACTGAAGCAGATATCCCACATGGAACCTTCATCCAGAAAATTACACTGTTAGCAACACATCCCTGAATAAATCAGAAAGATGGAAAGACATGTCAGGAAGAATAGGAGAAAAATGTTTCTGCCCCCAAATTTAGTTTCTCAGTTTTCTGATTAGGGAAGTGCTTCAGTGCAAGATGTGACATTAATCAAGCTAGTGTACCTATCTGTGCATTGCTTATACAATCATTACCATGTTGTATTGCATCAGCTGCCTTGAAGGTATGAAACAGATGCAAATTTATAAAATATATGCACATTTATTTGCCACTTTTAAAGTATGCACTTGAGCTCGATTCAGTAAGGTGCACAGCATTTAATTCTTGCTGACATCAGATGTGAGGCTAAATAAGGAGTTTGGTTGTATAAGCCCAATTCACCGCTACTTTTGACCTCATCATAACTATTAATCATGCAAAGGACAGTCAGTTGTCACAAACTGAAGTAGTGGCTGCCTCTATCTGAGTTAGATTGGCATGAGTATGAGTGACAGTATGAATAGCTGGCAGTGTAGGATCAGTTGCACAATGAGCATATTCCATTATCTACATTTCTCAGTTCGTGGTTGTGTGACTAAACTGAGTGTGGAAAAAAAAATATACTCCCTCCTCCCCTCCACACCCAAAAAAGAAAAAACTAAACCAAACACTTTAGATATCATTACAAAGCTAGGCAATGCAAGTGGTAAACTCTGGTCTGTCTTTAGTTAACAAGCACATTTTACTTGGATTTTGTGCTGATTCCAGGCACTTGATAAATCCTGCATCTTTGGTGGGTGTCCTGTATTTCTAACCCAAGGGCAAACAGCCTCAAGCATTTGTTCCTGTTCAGCAGGTCTTGGAAAATGAATTTCAGTAAGTCTGGAGCGCTCTTATTAAGGCTGTTTATAAGTCTTTAATAAATAATTAATAAAATATGTTTGAGACCTATTAATTCCTACTTTTGACCTGTCATATTCTCTATTTCACTTCCTTTTACTCTCTCTAGAGCAGAGACAATATCCATGTAATTGTAGCTGTATCTACTCTAAAACCAAGATCACAGTTTGAAGTCCATCTTTTCACAGGAAGCAGATTCTCATCTTTGAAAATCCCATACACTTTAATAAACTTGCATTTATTTACTCCTATGCATGCAAATCTGTTGTTAGGTTTATGCCTTAAAACAAAGATAATCCCTCCTCCCTAATTATCAGAATGAGAAACATCAAATGCAGAAGAGGTCATATGCCCCATCTGAGACAGATTTTTCTGATTTTAAAAACTGGTAGAAATTTAGGTTGATGACTGATAATATATTTTCAAGATAACACTTATCAAACTGTGACAGCAGCTGTGAAATCTCCTCTCTCCTCTATGACACCTTGATAAGGCAATTACAGAATAATTACCTTAACAAGTGGCATTACAGGAAATTATTGTCATTCTCCTGTTAAAATAACACATAATCATCAGCAAGTGTATTCTAGAATCCCCAATCAGCATCTGATTAACTGAAGCTAACTCAGAAAAGAGTGTAATGGGTGGGCAATAACTGACAAGTTACTAGGAAAGTGAAAAATATACATATATACACATATATAGAGAACTGTAAAGGCTTCATTGGATTGTTTATCTGGTCACTTTCCCTCTTCAAAGCTTTTATAATTTTTTTGTATGTAGGAAGAAAACCCTGAAGAAGGCTATTTAAAAATACTCAGGTAAACAGCCAGCTTAATTTAAATATACATAACTTATTTGTATTTAAGGAATCATACTTGTGAACCTGCCTTACATTTCTATGTTTTTCTCTAGTTTTCTGCTTTATAGAATAATAGAACGGTTTGAGTTGGCAAGGACCTTAAGATCAGCTAGCTCAAATCCCCCTGCCAGGGGCAGGGACACCTCACACAAGACCAGGTTGCTCAAGGTTCTGTCCAGTCTGGCCCTGAACACTGTCAGGGGTGGAGAATTAGCAATTTCTTTGGGCAACCTGTTTTAGTGCTTCACCACACTCACTGGAAAGAACTTCTTCCTTACATTTAACCTGAACTTCCCCTATCCTATCACTTCCCCTGTCCTATCACCACAGTCCCTTACAAATAGTCCCTCTCCATTATCCTTGTAGACCCCCTTCAGATACTGGAAGGCTGCTATGAGGTCTCCACGCAGCCTTCTCTTTTCCGGGCTGAACAGCCCCAACTTTCTCAACCTATCTTCATATGGGAGGTGATCCAGTCCCCTGATCACCCTCGTGGCCCTCCTCTGCACTTGTTCCAACAATTCCATGTCCTTTTTATGTTGAAGACACCAGAACTGCACACAGTACTCCAAGTGAGGCCTCACAAGAGCAAGATCATCTCCTTTGACCTGCTAGTCACAATCTTTTTGATGCAACCCAGGATACAGTTGGCTTTCTGGACTGCAAGTGCACACTGAAGCTGGCTCATGTTCAGTTTCCCATCAGCCAACATCCTCAAGTCCTTCTCCACAGGGCTGCTCTGAATCTCTTCCCTGCACAACCTGTAGCTGTGCCTGGGATTGTTCTGACCCAGATGGAGGACCTTGCACTTGTCACGGTTAAACTTCATCAGGTTGGAATCTGCCCACCTCACAAGCATGTCAAGGTCCCTCTGGATGGTATTCCTTCCATCCAGCATGTCCTCTGAACCACATAGCTTGGTGTCATCGGCAAACTTGCTGAGGGCACATTCAATCCCACTGTCCATGTCACCATTGTTGTTGAACAGTACCAATCCCTGAGGGCCACCACTCGTTACTGTTCTCCAGCTGGACATTGAGTCATTGAGCACAGCTCTTTGTGTGCGACCATCCAGCCAATTCTTTATCTATATGGTAGTCCATCCATCAAATTTGTGCCCCACCAGTTTAGCAACCTAAAAAACTGTCAAGCTCCAACCACCCTGTCACAGGCAGGGACAGTTTCCACTACACCAGGTTGCTCAAAGCTCTTTCCAACCCAGCTCTCTACTCTTCCAGGGATGAAGCATCCACAGCTTCTCTAGGCAATGTGTTCCAGTGCCTCACCACCCTCACAGCGAAGGATTTTTTCCTAACAGCTAAACTAAATCTACCTTTTGTCAGTTTAAAATCCATTACCACTTGTCTTGTTACTATATGCCCTAGTAAAAAGCCCCTCTCCAGTTTTCTTATATGTCCTTGTTAGCAACTGAAAGGATAAACAACCTAACTCTCTCAGCCTGTCCCCACAGGAGAGGTACTTCAGCCCTCTGATCACCTTCATGGACCTCCTGTGATCTTGCTCAAACAGGTCTATGTCCTTCTTCTTTTGGGGCCCCAGACTTCAATTCAGTGCTCTAGGTGGGTCCCATGGGAGCAGAGTAGAGAAGGAGAATCACCTCCCTTGATCTGCCAGCCATGTAGATTCCTTCAAGATAGACAGCACCTTGCATTTATACTATTATGTTCTATGACACCACTTACAGTTTCATGTCATGATCATAAAACCAAGTTATAGAACATACTTTTCCATCATCAGCTGTCTTCTTCAGTACAACTCTATTGCAGCAGCCTTTTTTTTTTACCTATCACATCCTAAGCTCTACTTCAAACCTGGTGCAAAATAACATTAGATATTACAGGACATGTTCTAATTCTACTAATTGTAAAATCCCATTACTCTCCAGTGTATAAAAAATATTTTTTTCCTAGCTTACTATTGTGGTTTAACGCAGCTGGCAGCTAAATACCAGGCAGATACTTGCTCACTTCCCTCCCCACCCTGCCAGATGGGATCAGAAAAAGAACTGGAAAAAGGCACCAAAACTAGGTGTCGTGGTTTCAGGCGTAAATCAATCTGCCTGCCCACTCACTCCTCCCAACCTTCTTCCCCCCCACTTCCTGGGGGGTGGGGGGTTGGGGTGGAAATGGGAAGAGGAACCGAAAGAATACAACTCCTACGGGTTGAGATAAGGACCGTTCAGTAACTAAGGTATAACACAAATCACCGCTGCCACCACCAATAACAATAACCAG